>BQNB010005107.1:0-98678 GCA_026074375.1 Tanacetum coccineum
GTCCTTATCCTTGTAAATACAGTTTTGGGACGATTAGGATTTATAGTAGTATTTATTTTGCTGAAGAATGGGAAAGACAAGTTAAGTCAATACCCCCATATGTTTGTTAAATGATCTCCATGTTATGTTGATCCACTTTAAATCGGGTCATTAGTTAGATTGTAATTATGAGTTCTAAAACTCAAGTGTAGGGGTGCATTTATAATCCCCAACTGATGTATTATGTTTAAAAAAATAGAAAAGAAAAAGAAAAGAGATTGATGTAGAGTTGTGTAGAGTTTGTATACCTTTGTCCGAGTTCTTGGCTTAGAAACCAAATCAGCGTGTATTCTTATAAATAATTAACTAACCCTTTCACCCCAAATTCACCCAGAAAGCCACCTCAAATATTTCCCATTCATTTCCGTTTCCGTTTATGTTATCTTACACCTACACCCAAAACCCTTTAAAAGACCTCTTTGATAGTAATGACTAGTACTTGCGTCTAGCGGTGGAGGATTGATCATTTACCAAGTCTATGGTAATTTATATGCTATGACAGGTAATGAGTGTTAATTTTTCATTTCCCATCATTGTTATAATTTATTATACACCCGAGAGAAAGAGATAATCTAAACACCTATGTGAGGTGCTAGTATATACTTTCCGTGCTTTTAATTACGAGGTCTATGAGGTTATGTTGTAAACTGCTTTTAAAGAGTAGGTTAAATGCCCCTAATATTGCTATTGTTCAGGTAGAAAAGCCTATTTGCTTGAGGAAAAGCAAATCTCAAGTGTAGGGGTATTTGATGAGGTGTCATTTATTGCAAAATATGCCTAGATTATGTGCTTAATCATTTGTTTTCAGGTTTTTAGCACTTGGATGGCATTTGGAGAAAATACACGTGACTTGGGCTCATTTGGAGAAGAAATGGACAAGACTACGACTCTACACCATTTATCTTGAAGAAATTGTGCTTATAGAGCGTGGAGACGGCGTCGCAGGCTTCAAGCGACGGCGTCAGGATTTTTATGGTGATGGCGTCATGGATTTGACGATGGCGTCAGGACGTAGCCGACTTAAAACGACTTTAGAAGATTCTACTTGGCGACGGCATCACGACTATAACACGACGCCGTCGCAATGCTTTTTGTATATATAGAAAACTGATTTTAGGGTTTTGAGTGTGTAACTTTGTATAACTTTTGGGAGACGAACCCTAATCATTCTAGCAGCTTTTAGGCCGCCTTTAAGGCCTCAAAACCCTATTGTAACTGACCTTAATCCATGTTTTAATCAAGTAAGATTGTTTTATCTTTAATCATTAAATATGTCTATGTGTTGTTTGATTGATTTATGTTCTTGCTTTCTTTATAACTTGCTAGGCTAAACCCTCCTTTGTATTTACTTATGATTGTATGAAACTTAGATTTTAGATCCTTTTAATGTTGCTTCTTGTGATGGATGTGCGCGTTAGGCTTTAGAAAACTAGCCATAAGATATTAAATTGGCATAGACGTCTAGGGAAACGCGAGTGTGTAGAAAGGATACCATCATAACAGTCTTCATACTACCTTACCCCCAATATGGTTGAAACCCTCTTAAGATATTTCAATTTCATTTAATATACTATTATGCCTTGTAATATGTCCTTCATACTACTTACTTGTGCGTTTCCCTTAACGGAAATATTAAATAGACGGCGGGTTCGTGTAATTCGTTCATGACTTAGGAAATACTTACACAGATCATCACAAGTGTGTGACAAAACAACAGGATAAGGAAAGCATCTAAGAGTAGTACATGATTAATAATTACATTCTTTTTTATCATAAAGTTATCACCAGTAGATTAGATTATATTTAGTTTAATTAGTTAAACAACCCAACCTCTCAAATCATGATATTTACTTGCTTTCATAAAAATATAAAAATACAAAAGTATCTTCTCTCAACCCCATAGACCTTTGTTAGATCTTGATCGAGCCTTCCCCACCTATTCTCCTAGAGAACGATAACAACCCCCGAGTCTTGCCTATACTACACTACAACGATTAGGTACAACTGCTAGGGTAGTTGTAAAACATTATCGTGCTGACAGTACTTACGACAACCGCACACATCAGAGAGCTATAGTGCAACCATTATAGATGATTTTTAGAGCTTTTTATGTCCCTTGTACTTATATACTCTCATGTTGGTTTGAAGATAAGTAATCTATTTATTAATCATTCAAGTATGTCTATGTGTTTGATGATTAATTGCTTTTGTCTTCTTGTTAACATGTTAGGCTAAATTTATATGAGTTTGCTTATGATTGAATGAAACTTAGTTGAGAACTCTAATTTGTTGCTTCTTGTTAGTGGTGTGCACGTTAGGCATTAGAAAACTAGCTGCAATTTATTTTGTGTGCGAAAATGTCTAGTGAAACGTGCTTAGAACTAAAATGAAACCCTCGCGTTTAGGAAGATAGCTAATTAAGTATTTAATGCGCGTGGTTTAACTATTGGGTGGGAAGAGCGTTTTCAGAAGTTGCCTTCTTAGGTGATCGCGTAGGTGCGTTTCTGACCAATTAGTAATTGAATAAGGGGAATACTTACACATAACACTAACGAGGGTGATAGGGAAATGAGTTAGAGGAATCAACTAGGGAGTAATGCATGATTAAGTAAGCACGTTTGTTTAGCTATAAGAGTTCCTGCCAATTTTACTTTTCTTGCATAATTAGGATTAGTTTTAGTTTAGTTTAAACCCCCTTCTCTTAACATATTGATTTTATTTGATTTCATAAAAACATAAAACACAAAAATACTCTTCTCTCAATCTTTAGATCTTAATAACATACAACCTACCTCACTATTCTCCTAGAGAACGATCAATCCCCCGAGTCTTGCTTATACTACACTACAATGATTAGGTACACTGCCTAGCAGGATTGTAAAACTTTTGTGGTTTTGCAAAATTCCGCTATCAGAACATGTTCAGGTAGTGAGTTCATTGATTGGGTTCAAGTTCAGGTAGTGGGTCAGGGAACATGTTTAGGTATTCACTGACCGAGGTTCAGGATCAGGGTCCAAATTTTTAAACCATCAGATTCAGGTTACGGTCAGGTTGTTTTGGAGGGTTCAGGGAATGTTATCACCAGGTTCAAGGGTTGTGGCGGGGTTCAATTTGAGGGTTCAGACCTTGAGGTTCAGGTTTGGAGCTAAGGGTTCAGTTTTGCGAGGGTTTTTTTATTCATTCCCTCGGGTTTAGTGTCGTGGATTTAATACTAATTTTTATACACATTGGCTCAGACTCCAAAATCTTTTCATCTCCAAACTCATACCCACTGAACTTTACACTTCCTTTTTTGTTCATCAGTTTTGTTCACAATACTGAACAAACTTGTTTTAATCCGCGGATTCTTAATCAGCCCATCTATTACACAACTTTCTCACTGAAGTAATACATACTTATGATAACTACCTTTGTCACTCAGCTGTCCGTGATTCGAATACTCATTTGGGTTCAGTGTGGAGTTCAAATAAATATTGGTTTACATACCACTTTATTCAGTTGGTATGTGTTATGTGGTATAAAGGGTTTTGAGTCAAGAACTTAACTGTCATCGCCCTACCGGAGTTGTGACTGCCGTCGTTGTATAGGTATGATGATGTTTTTTTATTCTGGTAAGTTGTGTCGCTAGATCTAGGGTTCCATTTGGATGAAAGTGATTATTTTTTTTTTTTTTTTGTTTTCTTGATTGAGATCTGAGTTTTTGGTTGTTGGGTGAAAGTCTTGTTGGAAGGGATTTGGTTATTGTGTATTGATTTATGTTGTATATGTTGTGGTGTTAGTGATGTTGTTTTTTGTTTTTGGATCTCGATCTGGTATGATGATGTTTAGGATTGCGTCGACTGCTTTTTTTGTTTTGGGTTAAGGGTTATGATCATGGGGGGGGGGGGGTGGGGGAGGGGGGGAGGGGGTGGGGGGGGGGGGTGGGGTGGGGGGGGGGGGGGGGGTGAGGGGGGGGGGGGGGGGGGGGGGGGGAGGGAGGGGGGGGGGGGGGGGGGGGGGGGGGGGGGGAGTGGTGGGGGGGGGGGGGAGGAATAAGGGTTTTTGGGTGAGTCATGATTTTAGTGATGGTGTTGTTGTTTGAGGTGGATGTGATGTTTTTTGTGCAGGGTTATATGTGGGGTTTTGGTGATTGTGTTTAGGTATCTAAACTAGTCATTCAAAAGTGTTTCTCCCCCTCAAAACTTGCAACTTTAGTAGCAATTTTTGAATTTTTTGAAGTAAACACACTTGGATTGAATTTTGATCATTTCATGTGTGTGAGTTTTACACACATCAGGACTTATTAAACCTATTTTCCTCAAGTTTTTCAACTCGAGTATGCATACTGGTACCAATTTTTTTAAAGGTTCTTCTAGTGAAAGGTTTTTTTTAAGTTATTAGTAGTCAAGACAAAGCAGATCTGGATTATGAGATTAACCCACATGCTCGAATACCACTTGTTGGTTAAAAAATTTGAGAAAAACATAAATACTTTAAGAAATTAAGAACAAGTTTTACACAAGACCCATTTGACAACCAATAACATGAATTGTACATTTCAATGCTTTATAATTCTTATTTGTACTTTTCAACGTTTATAAATCTTATTAGAAATGATCAAAGATTTACAAGGGATAGTTATGGAACACTATCCCAATTGAATGGCAAATAAAACTCTCATGAAAAAAATCTAAGCTTATACTTCAATGAGAGGAGGATCCTATCAGCTATACTACATTCGTATCATGTTTTTGTTTGTTTAGAATCACTTTTCATCTATATTACAAACTTTTCCTATATAGTGGAAAATACAAGGGTAACATTTGATGTTATTGAGATGTGTCATGCATCCTCTAGAGAATTACATCTTCTAATAAATGCTTCCCTTTTTGGAAAAGCAACAGCCATACTTTATAAATAGTGACGACACTTGTTTCCACATTTATGGCAACTTGTTAGACTTGTTTAACTTTTTTTTGAAAGTCCCCGCCCAAATTTGTTTGTTTCTTCGGGGAGATAGATATCAAGAGTCAGGGAGACATTTGTCAAATCTTAATGACTATCCTACTGTTTGTAGCTCGAGTACTTCATTAACCGACATCGCATCAGTAAGGTAAAGTATTTCTTCATTTGGTCTTCGACGTCCCTGAAGCTTGATGTTGAGAGAGCTTTTTACCACACTCACTGATTTATTTATTACTAAGTAATTCACTATTTATTCAGAGAGTAATTTAGGCTATTTTATTTTTTAATACTTTTTAGGGACAATTGGGTCAAATTCTGACCTAAAATGTTTGATGTTAACACTAGAAGGATTTCCATTCGTCATTGTAAAATACTAAAGAGTATCACTCTTAATGTTCTGGAAAGATCACAAAGATAATGCGTAAGACTCTTTGTGGCACCCCGTAAGAAATTAGATTTCTCTTTTCGTTAAGTGAAAGTTATGTACTGCAAGTTTGCAAGATTTACCGTTAATTTCAACGAGAAGTCATATTATGATCGTCATGCACTACTTTTTGTCATGGAAGGTTTGATTTGCACGCGAATATCACCATTATTGCCCCTGTGTCTAAAAGGATATTTTAGAACGCGTAACGATAAAAATTGTACTTATTTCACATTTGTGAAACAAGGCTATTTACTTGTAGCACTTTATAAAAACCATCTACGTTCAACTTAATAACCATGAAAACCTTTAATTAAATTCAAAGGAAATATACACATATGTAAGCATATAAAAACCCATATCAGATATATACATATAAATACATATAGCAACCAATACATAATGAGAAAACACTATCATTACAAATCCTTACACACTACCCTACCCATTTTCTTATTTTGAGAATTTCTATCACATGATACGTATTATACAACTGATACAATTTCAAATGGAAGGAATAGTAGAGATTCTCTAATAGTATTATGAAAAGAAAATGATGACCAACAGTATTAGAATCATCACCCTGGTGCAACAATGTGTATAGTATACGTTCACATGCAATATATCAGTAACTAAGCCAGCGATTTGAGTATAAAAGAGGAACCGTGCATGAACAAATGTATCACAACTAAAATCTTAAAACAATAAGTAAACTATACGATTTGAGTTCAAGTTTCGTTGAGTGCAAGAACTAAGTGGGCATCGGCTTAGAAGGAGTAGCAACCAAGTGTAGTTCGACCCCTATCACCATCTTTTCTCATCATCTAACGAGCATGTGACCTCGGTGAGTCATTTTCTAGTTTATCCACTGACCTTTAACCCATCTTGCGACCAAAACAAAGACACGCAACCTTGGCAAGCCTGCCAAAGGTCTCGGCCTTGCATGGTTTATAGACGACATATGACACATGCGTGATTAGTGTGTACGCACGCATGCAAAGACCACATCGCACCACACATAAAATAACGACTATAATATGATTTGTAAACCACACATTCCGCGTATAAAACAAGTAACGAGATAAGAAGTCTTATAAAAACTTTAAACATGTCGTGACCTAATGCTTTGGCTCGTTAGGGGTTAACAAACCCTAGAGTCACGCATGAAATAGTGAAGAAGCCCTCACATGGAACCCTCGACGTGCAACCTG
Source organism: Tanacetum coccineum (assembly GCA_026074375.1). Taxonomy (NCBI): domain Eukaryota; kingdom Viridiplantae; phylum Streptophyta; class Magnoliopsida; order Asterales; family Asteraceae; genus Tanacetum; species Tanacetum coccineum. The sequence goes on from BQNB010005107.1 coordinate 6,619, forward strand.
GGCTTGACCGCGAAACCCGAGACAAACCACAGCCGCGTCTTACTCGCTGTGGGTGCGTCGCAGACGCTGTAAGAACAAGCAACTCTTGCTTGCTGTTTCATACCAAGGTTCCACTTGTACCGCATGCTAGCAAGCGAGTCATGGCAAGCGTTGCTTGCTGTTGCGGCTGCGTGTTCTGCATGAAACAAGAGGTCGCTTGGTGTCTCGAAATTTAGCCATCCAGTTGTTAAACACACAAGTCATAATCATATACAAAATATATATACATGCTTGTGTTGCGTCGGTTGGGCAACAAAAAAGGAAAAGAAACAGTGATGTTTGAACTCACTGTTGTTGCGTCGGTAGGGCAGCAAAAAGAAAAGGGAAGGAACATGTGACATTATATATATATGAGGTAGAAGATGACACAAAACCAAGTGGGTATAACCCACTGTGCTCGACCCAAAATCAGAAAAAGGAAGGGAAGTGGGTGGCCATGTGGGGATTACATTATTGAAATAATACTTTGTAATATTTACTTGTAAATTTTGACACAAAGAAATATAGAAACGTGCATGTTTTCGAGTCTTTCATTTGTCCCTCGTCGAGACTCAAACGAAACGGGTAAAGGAAAGTTAATGAAACAACGACCTTCGACAAATTAGATAATAAAAACAAAATAATTTATACACAAAATTAACGCGTTAAATTAATATAAAAACCTTAAACGTTAAAAAAAATTAATATTTAAAGGTTATATTATATATAGATAATAGTATATATATATATATATATATATATATATATAATAATATATATATATTAAATATAAATATATATATATTATATTATATATATATATATATTGTGGAAAGTTAAGGGACTAAATATATATTCTTTATTTTGCAATGTAAACGAATCAGCGAACCTTGATATGTAATCTGATAATTACATATATTAATAACGACACATGTAATAAATAAACGCGATAAGAAATAATACTAAACTGAGTAACTTACAAATGATGTTTATATTTTCCTTTAGATATGAAATCACAATGGACTTTGTGAATATAAATTGCTACGCGTGATAGTTTTTTAAAAAAAAAAAAAAAAAAAAAAAATAGATTTCCTTATAGAATACATATAATGTAAAGTCGTCCCTAGAGCCAACGGTTTAATCAACACTTTGAAAACGTAAAACGTTAACTCATAAACGACCCTACCTCTTGACCATGTGCATAATACACTGCATACATTAAGTTTTAGAATGTAAACTCAGAATTGTCATAATTACTTAGGTGTTTGACTGAGTCGTTATTTGACGTGCCTTAATCCATTACCAACCTCCGACGATTAACTATCAAGGTGAGTTTTCATAGCCCCTGATCCGTCCAAACCACACCTTAAAATACATATAATATATAATAAAATATAAAATATATATAGTAAGGCTAGTCTAGAAACGAAGTCAATAATACCGAGAAGTGGTATAGAATTTTCCCGGGTCGTTTATCCCCAACGAGGCTGGACTGGAAGATCGATACGGTCGAAGATTTGAGTTTGAAGGAGAGAATTGATTTGAAAGTGTGGAAAAGTCAAATTAGATAATAACAAATAAAAACGTTTAAGAAAAACCTAGAAATTATGAAATTAAACTAGAAAACGAGAGCACGAGATCGAACAAAGAGGGGAAAACCTAAGAAATATTTGTTCTAAACTACCTAGGGAAACAATAACGAAGAATGAAAAAGCCCTAGACCGCAAACGAGTTCGTTGACCCAAAAACGAGTCCAACACAAAAAACCCGCACCCGACCGGTTCTTTAAAAAATGAAAAGTCGTAAAAATGACCCTACGAAAATTTTTAAATTTTTCCTACAAACTATATGACAAAATAAAATTTTCTAAAAAAGAAAAATATTTTTTTGATAATTTTTGTATTTTTTATGAATTTTTAAAACTTTTAACTAAATTAAATTGTAAAAAATACTAAACTACTTCGAAAAATTCTGAAATTTTTACAAAAAATACTAGACTCTTTAATAATCCTACGAAAAATAAGAAACAAAAAGTTGCTTAATAAATAAGCCCGAAATAAGCTTAATACAGCTTATAAGCTTATAGGCTCAAATCCACCTTAAATACCAAAGCCCTTGAGTCTTTAACGAAAAAGACCCAAGGGCGCAGCGGTATGGTGTGTGTTATAAAGGGGGACTGTATCGAGGGGTACCGGGTTCGAGTCTTGCTCACCCAGTCCCCTTGTCTTTCCTCACTTTTTTTGGAAAAAACTTTGTGAAAGCAAAGTTGTTAAGCTCGTGGGGCTTAACAACTTTGTCAACTACAAGTTTTTCTAAAAAGCTCTAAATAAGCTTAAAAATAAGCTTAAAGATGACAGAATGCTTAAAGTGGCTTAAAGCTAGAAAAGTGCTAAGACATTTGGACTTGTGGTCGTTTTAAGCTAAGATTTGGACAAAAAGCTAAAAGGACTCCTAAACTAGCCTAATAAGCACTAAGAGGGTATAAGCTAAAATAAAATAAGCTGAGAGGAGCTTATGATGACAGAAACTAAATAGTGCTTAAAAGGCTAAAAGGCTAAGCTGTTGACACAAATAAGCAAAGAGAAATGAGAAATAAGCAACACTACTAACTACACTATCCCAATAAGCTACTAGGAATCAATTGAGCTTATTAAATAAGCTCAATAAGCCAGAAAAGAAAAATAAGCAATCCTTACACCTAAGTCATGCAAAACAGTCAAAAGGCTAGTTGAGGCCTAAAAATAAGCCATCAAATAAGCTTCTTAAGGTCTGAAACTTAAAGGGCTTATCAAGGGGGTTATAGACTCACAAAATAAGCCAAGAAATTGGGCTTAAGAACACAAAAAGTTTAAGAAAAAGAAGCTTAAAATCTCCCCTTTGCACCAGGGGAGATTTAAGGCTGAAATCAAGGGCTTATTTGACAGCTTATTTAAAGCTGTCAAATAAGCTTAAATTAAAAAGAAAAGTGAAAACAGCTAAAGTACCCTAGCTAATGGACTTATGCACCAATTTTTGACTTTTAAAACTCATTAAAACTTGCTGAATTTGTAAGGTGAACAAGGGCCTTTGATTTTTAAAACTGCTACAAAAAAAAGGTCTTGGGTGGCTTTGACTTACCAAGTCAAAAGACCAAAGGGTGTTGACAGCTTGTGTTAACACACTAAAACACACTCTTTTTGAGACCTTAACTCAAAATCCAAGTGCTTATCTAAATAAGCACTTGGGGTTTTCTTAAAACACACAGTTAAAAAAGATGGTTTAGAAAAACTTTGGAAAACAATTTTAAAACCTTAAAACTTTTAAAAACAGCTTAAAACTTAAGCTTAAACTAGCTAAGTGACCTCAACCCATTCACAAAAGCATTTTGACCCGTTTTCCTCTTAACCCAAACACTCCTTAAGTCTAACTGTCCCAACCTTATTGTACTTAAAAACTATTTTAAAAACTAAAACAGCTAAAACCTTTTATCTACTCACACTAGAAATCATCTAATTAAGCTAAATGAGCAATAAATCCTACAGCTTATTCCTAGAAATAAGCTAGTTTCTCTCCTAGCTTATACTACTCAATATTATGACAGAATTTACTACTTAAGATTTCTATGAACTAAACTCAGACTACTCAATACATTTGCATTACTAATCTAACTAAACAATTAAAAACAATTAAGCACAAATAAGAACAAAGAAATAAGCTAATTGAGTAAGCTAACTTTATGCTAAAATGAAATATACTAGATAAAACCTGGGATTGAAGAATCTTCACATTTAAGCTATCCAAGAGTTGAAGCTTAAATGTTCCTAATGGCTTCCAAAGCCTCTAAACCCTGAGCTTAAACTCAATAAGCTGTTTTGATCTTATTACTCCATAATGCTTCAAACTAAATTCAAATGACCATATTTGTGAAGAATACTAGACAAATTCAGTAGTAAGAATCTTTTAGTAATTTTAGAACAGTTTAGAATAAGAGAAATCAAAATAAGCTAATTATAACGAGACCTTGTAAATACTCGACACCACTTAGCATTCAAAACCCATTAAAAACGTAAGCAAACACACAACAAAAGGGGTGCGACCACAGCAGCCGCTGTTGGGCCTGCTCACATGAATCGTCCTTGTGTCTCATCATTTAAAAACTTCGTAACCAAGTAGTTAAGTCAAAAATCATGCGGGTCTAAGTGGAAGCACTAGTTATGCATGTTATAAGGCTCATTATGGGGGAGAAGAAGCCACAACAGTGGTCTTAAACCCACTGTTTGGGCTCAACGCAGAGAAACAGAAAAAGAAACATGGTGTAGGCCATGTGGGTTTGGTATTTTATAGAAATAATGCATGTAATAAACTCTAGAGCTTTCATATAATTTACCTCATAAAATTAGACGTAAATGGATATTGAAACATGCATGCCCTCGGGTCTTGGAGTCGCCCCATACCGAAACCCAAATGAATTAGAAAACTAGGTTAGCAAAGCAATCTATATCGCAGAAGGAAATGGATTTAACAATGATTTACGTGCGAAGAGTAATAATAATAACAATTAGATTGTAAGCTAACGCTTACACGAGGGTTTATATAAATTCTTGACACTAAAAATATTTAAAAGTTATTCGGGTTTAAAACGTAAATGTTATAGAATGAAAAGCGTAGAAATTAAAATGTGAAAATGTTAAATATTCAATAAATACTATTTTAAAGAATTAAGGGATTACATGTGATGAGATGGAAACTAAAGGGGTAAATTGTGTAAATTACTAAATGTAGAAAAATGAGAGAACTAAATCTTGTTATTTGAAATTTCAGTATTATTTTTTAAATTCTTTGAACAAGAGATCGAACGAAAAAAATATAAGAACTGACGAACAAGTTTACGAATTTACTTTAAAGACCATAGTATAGGAGAAGACCCAAAGATAGGTAAATATAAGTTACTACGTATAATTTTACGTATATAAACTTATAGATGTAAAGTCGTGTATCATCCCTATAGCCAACGGTTTAAATAACATTTTGAAAACATAAAACGTTATCTTATAAACGACAATGCCTTTTATGACCCATTTGCATAATTCATTTCATACATTGAGTTTTAGAATATAAACTCAGATTTGTCATAATTACTTAGGAGTTTGACCAAGTTACTAATTGACGTGCCTTGATTCTTTATTAAATTCCAGACGATTAACTGACAAGGTGAGTTTTCATAGCCCCTACTCTACTGTTTTAAATCATCTTTTGGGGTGAGGACATTGTTATTTCCAACATGTTCATCCACATACACTTATACTTTACTGATTGGTCTAATCCGATTTAACCCAGTTGTTATTTGCCCGATTTATCATGATCGTTATTTTTGTACATGGCGAATGTATGGATAGATTCTTATCGGATTGGACGTCCCTGTTCGACTTAGACTGACATTAGTCAAGCGAATACAGTTTCATTTGAGTCAGATTACGGGTGTCCCGGGTTAGACACCTGCAAGGGCATTCATTCATTGTTGGTATATGTTAACGCTTCGGTGTCATGAGCTTAGACGATAGTAATGCAAATTATATGACTTTGTATTTGTTATATTGTCATATGCGGATGAAATCTTGTGATTCATAAACTATTCCTGTTTAAACAAAAACCTATGAACTCACCAACGTTATGTTGACACTTTAGCAATGTTTTTCTCAGGTATTAAGAACGAAGATGCTATGTGAAGTCTCATGCATTGCAGTCATTTCCACTTTTTAAAGATCATTTGTACTAATTAACATCGAATGTCATTATTATACTATTTTTATGATTCGCTGAATGTTTATACATTTATTATTCTAATACAAAGTGATCAAGTTTTCTTTAAAACGTTCCCATATAATAGGTCGTTCTGTATTGCTTAGAAGCATGATATTCATGAAGTCACACGCCCTCGGTTGCCATTATACTTTGATATTTTAGGGTGTGACAGTATTAGTATCAGAGCGCTCCGCCGCCTCCCTGAGTTATAGAGAACTAAGTTAATAGGTGGCACTTGACTTATAACTACCTATCTGCTTAACCTGATTATTATGCTTCTATTGTTGTCATTGCTGGTGATCATTATGGTGGTAATAAGAAGCAACAATCAAAGGAGTACATTATATATTATTGAGAAACATGTGACAATAGAAATATGAGATACATATACGTAATATGGGTTACATGTGTATTAAACAGACACAACTATGCGTTATTTGTATAACCTATTTCCTTATTTCATATTTTATTGTCTCAGCGACATGTCGAGACTTCAGATGAATTGAGACACACCGATAACACTACCCTGATACCTCCCAGACTCCCCGATATACTCCCCAGGTGTATCATAGGAGACGTCCTACTCTCGGATTACTTATTTTGCCATCCGTATTACCATTTCCCCCAACTATCAGACGTACCGCTCGTATGTCTGTTTTACCCATTGAGCCAAATCTTACTGAACGTGCCAGAATTTCTGCTATTAACCTTGATGATTATCAACTTGATCCTGTTACTCCACCACCCTCGCCTTTATCCCCATTCTCGATGGCTGCTTACCAGCGGATGTTTGCTGAAACGGACCCCACCCGGAGAGAAGAAGCTCTAACTGCCTACGGGACAGAAACTGGTCAGGGTTCGGTGCCTGTTCCTGAGACAGTCCTGACCGTATGCACGACACGCCTTAGAGGACAGTTGCATACCATTCTCGAGGACATGGACCGTTACCTAAATGCCTGTTTGGAGGAGTTAGAAGCCTTCTTGACACTGTGGGATGTGAAGCCCCGAGTTAAGGAATGTTCGTTGGAGACGCTATCTGTGGACGAACTGATTACTCAGCTTAGACAAGTGTGTGAGGATGCTGAGGATCGTGCTAGTAATGCTCAGGGGGAAGCACGACAGAAGAGGAAGGAGGCACTCGAAGAAGTGGTCCAGCGAATCTACCGTAACAACAACTAGTTTTATTTCTGTCTTTCGTACAAACACTAAGCCATAGGTTTGTCACGGCTAGTGAACTCTTGTATTCCCTTACTCTTCGAAATGAGTATCGTGTTTGCAAATAATAACAGTATTGATTTCAAAAGACATGCCATTTGTAGCAACGTGACTATCTTTCCACATATAATTTTCGTACATGTCATAATTGTCATTTTATTGTCCCTCTTATAGAAAATGGCACCCGGACGACGCCCAACTATCCACCGAATCCCCCTAGTCAACCGTTTGACCAACCGAAACAATGTGGACATCAACAGTGGCATTGACACTCAGATGCTCAACCAGCTCATTGCCACAAGAGTAGTTGAAGCACTCGCAGCTGCCGCTGTGACTCATGCTGCAAGCACTCAAGAAGAGACCAACCTAGGACCCAACTCTTCCCAGAATAAGGCATGCAACTACAAGGAATTTCGTGCAGTCATGCATGAAAACTTCCGTGGTACTGAAGGCGCTATAGGCTTAACCCGATGGTTTGAGAAAATAGAATCTCAATTTGGGATTAGCAACGTTGCAGAAGGTGACAGAGTCAAATTTGCTTCTAGCACACTGCTAGAGGGTGCTCTAACTTGGTGGAACGTGTATGTTCGTTATGTTACTCTCGATACCGCTCATGCAACACCTTGGAGTGATTTCAAGGCTATGTTCATCCAGAAGTACTATCCTCGAAATGAAGTCAAGCAAATGGAAAACGAACTGTGGAATTTAAAAGTGAAAGGGACCAACCTTACCACCTACAATCAACGTTTCCAAGAGCTCATCCTCTTATGCCCTGAAATGGTACCCAACACTGACCGGTTGTTGGAACGTTACATTGAAGGTCTACCTTTAAACGTCAAGGGTAATGTAACCTTTTCCAAACCAGTAGATTTGCATGAAGCAATTGAAATGGCTCAAGGACTGATGTACCAAATAGTATAGGAACTAGGAGAAAACTCTGGTGATAAACGGAAATGGAACGGAAACCACTACAACACCAACAACACTGGTAACCTTAATCCGAACAAACGTCCAGAGACAGCAAGGGTGTTCACGGCTGGGCAAGTTTCTTATGTTGGCAAATTGTGCAAATTACCTACTGCGAAGAATGTAAGACGACACCAACCCTGACACAAATGCCCACCTACATTTGTCACAACTGTAGAAGGGCGGGCATAAAGGTCAAGGACTGCCAGGACCCCCCTAGTTCCACAAGCCAAAGAGGACCCGGAAGCCAAAGGAGGACAGGATGTAGATTACTTGCTTCAGAGTTAGCAAAAAGTGACCATTACAAGTAACAAGTGTTGTCCGAACAATGAAAGTAAAGACCATTGAAATCAAATTCGACAACCAACAAAAACGCTCAGACACAATCAAGTCAGAATTAGGAACCCTAAGGGAAATAATCCAGGCATCAACGCAGCACTCAAGGGAGGACGCAGAGCACCCTGGCAGATATAACAGCCCTTTTGAGGCTGTTGTGAAAGATAACAATGTGGTGAATGGTACGTTCCTGATCAATAATGTATATGATTCGGTGCTATTTGATACTGGTGCTGATATGAGCTTTGTGTCATATACTTTCAGTAAATATATATACGTCCCCCCTACAATCCTAAATACTAATTATAGTGTAGAACTAGCCGACGGAAAGTCGTTAACTACCAATACCATTTTAAAAGGGTGTATTATTGACTTGCAAAATCACCTGTTCAAAATCGACTTACTCCCTATAGAACTAGGAAGTTTTGACGTCATTGATAGGTGTAAAATACACATATCTGTTAACACCAAAAATGACCCTAAATGACTAAAAACATACTTAAAATGGCAAAAATATACTTGTTTTTGTGTTTTGTGTGTGCAGGTACGGATATATCAAAAATCACAAGAAAACCGTAAAAAACGGGCAAACACGGACACGAGAACGGAAGAGCGTGCAAGAGCCGGAAGCCAAAGTCAGAAAAGTCAACTATGGTCAAGCTTCAGTCAAAGAAAGTCAAACCTTGGTCAAACAGAAGTCAATCACAAAAGGACAAAATCTAAAATCACAAAATCAATCCCTTAAGTTTCAAAAGTTACACAAATGGTCCCTAACCTACATTGGGCCTAAAACTTTAAAACCTTACCCGGATCAAAAGCCCAATTCCTAAAGCCCAAAACCCTTTTTATATAAAGTCCAGGGGCCATTTTTGCCAAATCTAAAAGATATTTATACTAGGACTTTTGCTACGCAAAGACAGGGACTCATTTTGCCATATTCCCAAACTCACACCCCCGTTTACCCATTTTCAGTTAAAAAAGAAAAATGGCGCCAAGAACATGTTACTGTTCACTTTCTTCCCCAACTTTACCACACAGTCAAAATCAAAGGGCAAAGCTTAATTAAAGGGTGGAAAGGACAATTCAATGGCTCTAGTACAAGATGGCAGGGATAAAATCGTAATCTCAAGGCTCTTATTGGTCAATCAAGCTAGGAAATGCCACGTGGAAGAGAGGAAAGCACAAGGATTGATGAAATTTACACTGAGTGTACTCTCAAAAGAAGCACAATCAAGTAACCACACGGATGCCACGCTGGCAATCCGTGTGAGTTATCATTTGATCCAACGGCCATCAAGTACTCTCCAATCATTGTGAGATTGTACGTCCATGATTAAAAGGAGCGTGGGATGCAAGCAACAGCCTAGAAGGTTCAGCATGAGGCTATAAATAGCTCACTCACTCACACACACAAGACATATTTTTTTCTTTTTACTAGCTTTTACCTTTGAATTTTCTAGTTTTTAGCTTAAATTAGCTTTAGTGTTAGCTTAAGTAAATTTCATTTTCCGTTTCCTTTTTCAAGCATTGTACTCAAATTCAGTTAATGTAATCAAAAAGTAGTTAATGAAAAGTTTCTTTCTCTTTTAAACACAAACTGTTATAAGCTCATAAGCTCTCACAAGTCTATAAGCTTGTGATAAAGCTAAAGTGTTCATTTAATCTATTTAAATCCTAAAATCAGCTAATTACCTTGTTATTGGATTATAAGCTTTTGGAAGGGGATCTAAATATGGAAGGGTTCCATGGACTTTTACTAGCATATCCACAAGGATAAGCTAGAGCTGTAGATAAGCTCTAAGAGCATTAAAGCTTTTGTTTAGCTAAAGAAATCTGTAAGTCTTTTATTTACTTCCTTGTTTTTTAAATTTTAGCTTAAAATTGCTTAAGTAGCTTAGTTTTGCTTATTTGCTTATTAATTGTTCTTATTTGCTTTTCCAGTGCTTATTTGTGCTTATTTTAATCAGTTAGAGCTTACTAGTATTATGTTTTTAGTTAATATAGACTAGATCATAGTTTACTTAAATTCTGTCATAAAACCATAAAAAACCAAAAATATTTAGTTTAATGATAGATTCTTAATTCTAGCTAAAGTAGATTGCTAAATTGTGTTTAATAAGCTTGTTATAAGCTATTGGTCATCTGGGAATAAGGATTTAATAAGTAGATTTTAAATTCAAAAGTTTTATGAAATATGTTATTGCTTAAAGGGGTGTTTGGATCTAAGTAATTTGACCTTAATAAGTCAAAATTACTTAAAAACTTTTCTTTGGATAGTTTAAGTTTCAAATTTGACTTGGATTTGAGCAAGTCTCTAGTATTAGATTAAGCTTAAAGTCAGTCTATTGCTTATTGTTTTTAATTCAGCACCAGGGGAGGGTTTTCAGGTTTAAGCTAGGAAGAATTTTGGAGCCTAGCTTTTGTGAGCTTTGTTTTTGCTTGATTTGTGCTTAGATACACTCATTGAGTGTGTCTAGTGCAGGAAGCAACAAAGATGTTCATTGCAGGTTAGAGAACCAAAAAGGTAACCTGGAACTTTGATTTTAGCTTTAAGAGTTCATTTACCTAGCATAGTAACCTTTGTTACTACTGCTGTCCCTCTTTTATTTCACTTAGGATATGTTAAATTAGTTTTTTTTAGGGCTTTTAAATTCAGTAGAAATCAGATTACATATAGTTTTAATTCATTTTAAAGCTTGTTTTCTATTTTCTAGCTTAGCTTATTAGGTGCATTTGCTTCTTAAAGTTCATAAAAAACTCAAAACACCAAAAATCAGTAGTATAAACAGTTTTTTTTCTAAGCTTATTTTTAAGTTTGAGCTTATGCTCTTTTAATTAAAAGTGCTTATAATTGTGTCCTTTATAAGTTCCAACTTTTGTTTTCAAAAAAAAATAAATAATAAAAAATAAAAATTGCAAAAAATGGGGGTTTGCCAGACTTGAACCCGCGACCTCTTGCTTATATGTTCTAAGTGTTAACCAGTGTGCTTCAATAGCTCATCTGGTTAACCTTCCTTCCATGAATTACTTGTATAACACAATTTCATTTCCTTTCTAAAAAATAAGCGGTAGCATACAAGTCATAATTATCAGCTTATTAGACAAGCTGGGTAAGTTTTCCCTTATTTTCCTTTGAACTATAGTTGCATTTAGGATTTTCGCCGCCCTGAATTTTTTCCCATATTTTTTTCTATCTAATAGATTATTTTTAATCATTTTTCTAGGTTATAAATTTTTTGAAAAATCAATAAACAAATAAAAAAAAGATTCAGAGAAAAAATACAAAAAAAATATTTTTTTTTTTAGCATTAGAATAAATACTTTTAGGTTTTCATTCAAAAAATCAATTTTGCCTACACTTTTAGATTTTAATTTTCATTTTTAAGCCTTTATTTTAATTTAAAATAGGATTTTAATTTTAAAAATAGTTAAAAAAATAGATTTCTCCTTTTCCTCTGAGTTTTAAGTTACTTTAGTAGACATTTCTTAAGTTTAAAAATCATTTTTCCTCCCTAATTTTTAGAATTTAAATTTGCTATTTTAAGGATTTAAATTAGATTAAAGTAGATTTTAATTCAAAAAAATTATCAAAAATAATCAAAAAAAAAAAATTATTTTGTCTTTTTCCTTAAAATTCCCCCCCCCCCCCCCCCCCCCCCCCCCCCCCCCCCCCCCCCCCCCCCCCCTTCCCCCCCCCCCTTTTCTTTTGTCCTAATTGAGTTTAGAATTTAGTTTAGCATTTTTATAGGGGTGTTAATTTTCAGTATATTTGCTTATTTGTTCGCGTTATAATTGCTCCCTTAATTATTTAAATGTATAATATTACTTTTAAATTGTTGTCATTTTAATTGTTTATCTTTTATTTTAGTGTATAGATACTCCAAAAAATAATCTTTTCTTCTCATTCAAATCAAAATCCAAGCTAAGCAAGGTTTCAATTTCACAATCGTTGTGGGGAAAACGACCCGGGTGACTCCCCCTGTTAAAATATACGTATTATTAATCTTATAAGAGAGACTTTTCTAAGGGAGACTTAGAAAGTTTTTAATTGCTCTTTTTGGAATATTAGTTTTAATAAATTTATGTTGTGTATAAGAAACCAGCACTCAATAGCTTTCATAAAAAAACATCAAGGGATTTAAAACTGTCAAACATTCCAAAAAGTATCTTTCGTAGTTTTAATTAGCTTACTAAGAAATCTTAAAGGGACTAAATTTGCCAAAATATAAAGATTATTTTCCAGAAATAATAGAAGGCACATTTACGTACGAAACTGAATCACCTTCGTAAATGTCAATAAATTTGGGTTTCGTGATCTCACTAAAAGAGAAGAATGTCCGAGTTGAGCTTCGTATCTAAGAACTTTGATCCAAATCGATTTGTTGAACTCATGTTGCTAGAAAGAAAACAGTAAGAAACGAGCCCTTTTTTGTAATCTTTTTTTTGCATTAATTGTTTTATTAAATATGATTACATAGGTTTCGGTTAAATCTAGGGTTTCGTAAATTTGAAAGTTGTTTAGATAACAAAATTGATTAAGGCAAAATGACCTAAAAAATATGAGATTATTTGAATTAAACCCAAAAATTGATTTAATTATTGGAAAAAAAAATTTAAAATTGCTTGATCCAAGACATATCACTTTTATTATGGACTGTAATTATATGGTTTCGTAACCTAAAACAAGGTTTTGTAACATGAGAACTTGATAAAAATCTAAATTGGAGGGACAATGACAATATAAGCCTTGTTTGCAATAGAAGCAGGGATCATTAGCTAATAATATTTCTTGGAAAACAAAGTTTTATGAAAGGTAAATAGTTTCAAAGGTTTCGGTTTTGTGAACATTATTGAGCCAATGGGTTTCGTAAGTGATTTTGGGCTTAATTGTAGGTTTCGTAAATAATGGAATAAATTTGTTTTATCCGAATCTCAAAAAGGATTTCAATGTTAAAAAAAGGGGCATCCTATGAAAACAAATGATAAATATGTTGTTTTCCCAAATCCATATTTATATTGATAAATGGAACAAATGGTGAAAATTGTGTCCGGTTATAACGACCGTTTCCTCCCCCTAAATTTAAAAATAATAAAACCGGACGAGGAGTGTGAAATCTACTGACCATCCAGATATGGTATATAAGATCATGTTTTTGTTTAACAAAATTTTTCAAGTTACAAGTGATCAATGATTTTAAATTATAAATAGGAACAAAGATGGAATGCAAAAAGAGTGATGCCTTCAACTGTCTGTGATCAAACGTTTCATCTCCATGTATCATACAAAAAGAAAAGTTCAAGTTTTTGAAAGAAAGTATAAGTTGTCAAAAATCATTTCAAAAAATGATTTATGACTATCATTGAATATAATTGGCTAAATGCTAAGTTATGGGCCGGTTTCCCTGGTCATTTTTCCCCCCCCCGCCCCCCCCCCCCCCTTTTACCCTTTCTTTCCCTGCATTGAACAGAATAAGGAGTGAGTGGCTTAGTGACCATCCCATTTATGTCTCAATAGATTGGTTATGTAATCAATGTTTTCAAGGAATCTTTGAAAAAAAACTTGCTTTGGAAAAGTTATCTCAAATTCTAAATCAAAAAGATGTATTTTTATGCCAGCAAGTGGTACTCTTTCACAAAAGGTTTTAAAGAATACAAAGATATACTCTTAGATTTCTTAAAAATTCAAAAGTTGTTAAACAAATCAGAGTATATCTTTATTATTTTTGAAAGAGCATCATTTTAGCAAAAACTTATTGGTGAGGAAAAACAAACAAAAAGAGAGATAAAATCCATACGTGAAAAAGCAAATTAAAGTATGCTCGAAAAAGAATTGCCAGAGCATACAAAATGAGTTTAAAAGAATAAAGCGTATGACATGTGCCCAAAAAAGCAAGAATAGGCACATGAGAAAGAAAATGATCAGAATATGCTCAAAAAGAAATGCCAGAGCATATAAAATAGACAGAGTGGAAAGAGAAAAAACATGTCAAATATGTGCAAAATTTCAAACTATATCTCATATCACTAATCATTTCATGTCATCATATAATATTCCACATGGCTCAACACGTGATTCCAGCAGCTTAACTTGTTCCACAATACAAACCAATAGGGAGATGCAACAATTATATGGTGTTGTAGAGTATTCCTTGCTCTCCTGAATGCAAGATAGTTGGGCTGATACTACTTGATCATTGTCTCAGTCATGCATTAATTGCAACTGCTGATGTCCCTGTTGTGTACTTACAACAATTCTGAAGGACGGCGAGCAAGGTACCAGATACTGAGGACACGATCAAGTTCATGTTGGATACTCAACAATTCACATACACTGTGGATATGTTCTGAGATACTCTCCAATTACCAGTGGAAACTCCTGAGAATCCATTTGTCACACCAGCCAACCCCATCCACACTATTGAAGAATCATGAACATAGTTGGTTTATCAAGGGTTGTTGACCACGTGAGTGCTTTCTTCAACAAAGAATCTGCTTCAACCAATGGCAGACTATGTTTCAAAGTATCAACCGCTGCTTAACAACAAGAACTTCCTGGCCATGGATCAGACCAAGTCAACATTATTTCAGTTGTTTCCATACCGAAAACACATGTTGATTACGCTTGCGCTTCTTTGTGTGGGAATTTTATGAATAACATGTTTTGAGCGAAAAAGGAAGCTATTATACAAATATCCTTGTTTTCATCAAGATGAATTGTTGTTGATCTGGATCTGAAGAAATTCCCTAAACATATCCCAAAACTTGAAGAGGACTATCATTCTATCAACGATGATGTTCCATTAGTTAGTGTGTATACAATGGGGAATGTCTTAGTTCGAGGGATGCTGATTCCGGATGCTTTCTTAACTACGGAGATTAGAGAAACGAATGGATTTTCAAGAAGTATGAGATGGGGTTCATGAAGGTAGACGTTCTAATAATCACAACCCAAAACCGGTTGTTTCTGCGTACCCAAGGAACCGCATAGGAATTACACCACACCCATAGGTTCCACCTACCTTTTCTGCGAGTCCTGCTCGCCGAAGACAAAGAAGAGGCATCAAATTGAAAGAAAATCCAGTTTCACCAAGTAAGTCACTTAAAATAACAATTACGGCAAAAGTAACTATTGAAAGAAGGATGATTGATGAACTCTGCGGAATAGGAAGAGCCCGGGAGTCATAAGGATAATCCAAAAGTTTTTGATGATGATGATGATAAAGAAAGAGAGAAGCAGAATGATGAGATTGGTACTTTGGAGATTAGGAATGAGGAGACGCAGGCAACAATTCCCACACTACTTAGTTCCCCTAGGAAAATCTTATCTTCAGATGAGGAAACTTTTCAGGAATTGACGGATATTGTTTCAAATCCAACTATCTCTACATCTAAACATTCAACAGTCAAGAAAAGAATTTCCAGTAAATACTCTCATCTTCCAGGAGCGCTTTGTGCAGATGTGCAGTGTCCAAGGTTATATGATTCAAGACATGGAAAGGAAATGTGTCACTACTGCAAAGTTCAGGGAAACTCATAACAAGATTGATGACATTTTACATGAAGTTATTCCACAAATTGCTGAGAATGTTACTAATGATTTAATTGAAAGCTAACCTGAAACCAGATGCATAGTTACATAATCATTGAAGGATCGTGAAGGCCTTTTTCGTTCAGGAAGTACCGTCATTTTATTTCCTCAAGAATTCAAAGCACATGCTCTAGCAATCATTGAAGAACTTTTCAAAAATCATGTACAATCCAATGTTATTCATGTTCATCCAACCACAACCACATCAACTAAAATAGAATCATCCGCTAATCTTCAGTATCAACTGTACTTGAAGATGAATAGAAATCTTCAAGATCGAGCTGATGATATATTGCATTGTGGGACGCATTGAGGCGTAAGTTTGAAAAGTCTTCTACATCTAACACTTCTTTGCAAGGAATATGAACGTTTCCACACTTCATTGTTTAGGAATAAATCATCACAAGAGTAATAACTGCAAGGTGTAACTAACTGACGAGTACTAATGGAGGTTAAGTACTGCCATACAAACTTAGTACTAGCCAGTTAATTTAATACTACTAGGTAGAAAAAGGAGTATAGTACCTCTATAGCTCTATGGCAAAGCTGCAAATTGAAGATAAAGATACATGGAGATTGTTTACGGATGGATATATTTGACTTGTAACTGATCCTAAAATATAGGCGTATTATCTTTGTAAAAGAACTCCTTGTGTTCTATAAAAGAGAGATCCTAATTTTAGAATAAATATACTTTTTCAAGTGATAGAAATATAGAGAGAAAAAATTGTAATAGCTTCAAAGGTTTGAAACCTAGTAACTAAAAAGTACTCGTATTATTCTAATAAAATTAAGCAGTGTGTTCATTGTTCATGTTTTGTTTCGTTATCACTGGTTTTAAATTGATAAATACCCCTAGAGTATCAAGTGTAGATTCCCGCATAACACTTTGGTATACAGTACATAGACTCAATCTGTTATTTTGGATTCTTCCAAGGTAACAAACACTTTACTACGTAAAGAATCGATCAAGGCGTGGGGATCAACAAGTAGTATCAGAGCCTACACTTTGAGAAACTTTGATCTAGAGAAAATAGAGTTAGAAAATTCTCAGAACAATGAGTTGGCAAAGCTTCCCCAGGCTCCAACTAGTAGAGTATGAGAAAGTGGGAATCAGAATCAAGCAGAACTGTTCAGATCCAAGATATAATGTATTATTGGAGGTAATAGATAATGGAAATTGCGGGTACCTATTCCTGTTACAGCTACCATAAAGTGGTCCATCAACAGCATTGAAGATACTGTGGCCCTCTACTACTCACAGAAAAAGATATGCAAAAACGGAATGATGTAAACATGCTCGAAGGTCTCTTGCTCAGACTACTACCCAATAGCATCAACTTAACCTTTAACTAGTATGTTGATGCACAGATAACAATGTGTTGTCTTGCCATTTAAAAGCTAGATTTGGAGGGAATGGAAGCAACCAAAATGACACAGACGGCCTTACTAAAGCAACATTAACTGAAAAATTTCACGTGCTATCAAGCTTAAAGCTCTGATTCTATCTTTAACAGACTGCTTTTCAAAAGCTTAGTTAGTAGGTTGGCAATTCTGTGTGTAGTATACTCCTCCACTGAAGATCTAAATCTAAAAATTTTTGAGGACTTTACATTCTGAGTGTGGATACACATGTGGTAGTCTGGAATAACACACCTGACTTTTGATACTATGGGTTTAGGATGAATTTGTACAACAATTTTAAAAAAATTGTTGAACAAAAGGTTAAGAAATCTACTGCTAATGAACAATGAAAATAATAACTTGGCATTTCTAAAACCACGTTCCATCCAAGCGTAACTAGATACAATTTAATATTGTGTAACCGCAGGAGTTAGGTAGCTGACAACGTACCAAGGTTAATATGCTAGTACTGAAACCAGTACTTACAAGTTTTAAGTGCGCCATAGGTTTCTCTGCCTTTTTGTCCACTCACCACAAGTGTCCTCAATCAACTAGTTCCATGAAGATCTTGAGACAACTTTCATGATGATATTTAGAAAGAAAGTAGAGAATCTGAAGTGGAATATGGCACTGCTAAAGCAAAATGGAAGGGCAAGAAAGTTCTATCAGAGAACTCGAAAGGAAGTCATCATGTGATGGAAGCATATTACAGCTAGGATAATGATAAATCAAAAGTAGAAAGTTTCAACTGGTCATAAAATGGGACATTTATTTCCAGAGAATGCAGAGCACCAAGAATAAAGAAACAATAGCAATTAGAATCAAGGAAGCACCTCAAAGGCAGTAAGGTTAATAACGATCATCTGAAAAGGCAATGTGTGCAAATAGATGTGTTGCTGGAATTGATTGGAGTGACAAGGCAAAGGAAGAAATTCAAGAAAACAATATGGCCTCTCATCGGCATTCACAGATTATGAGGTATCAAATAAAGAGAAATCTTGTTTCTAAATCTGTTTTGCAAAATTATGCAACGCTAAAGGAAATCGTAATGATGTATTTAAACTTGTTAAATCTAGATGAAACTGGGTTTTAAAAAGCTTCTACATACAAAAGAGGTTTATCAATTTTAGAAGGGCAAATCATTAAATATAAAGAATCTGAAGTCCTTTTTTCTGAGGAAATTGCTTTGCTTAAAAGAAGTGTAGGTCACAAAGAGTATCTAATGGGATTACTTAGGACTGAACTTGAAAAGGTTAAGGAAGAAAAGGAGGGATTTGAGTTTTAAAAAGAAAAATTGCAGCAGTTTGTAAAATCATCAAAAAAGGACCTTAGATCAGGTTAGTATAGCCAAGGTCCAGATAACTGACAAAAGTCAACAAGGTTTGGTTATATAATGATGTCCCTTTTTTAACACCTCATACCTTGCTTCTAAAAAATAGACCAAATCTTTTAGACTTATCCTATTCAGAGTCAAGAAGAATTCAAACACAACCTGAGGTAAATGAATATGGTCCTAGGAATTCCAAGTGTAAGCCTAACCCTGTATTGTGATAAAGAGACCGAATAATTCCTACAGGCGACTCTAGAATGACACTAATCACACAACCCACCAAAAAGACTGACTCAAGCGCTTAAAGTCTCCACTTAAGGGTAGCGCTAACGAATGAAAGACAATTTTTTTAGTACCTACTAAATCACGTTATAGTAAAGCACCTAAAGATAGCTGAGAGAATTAATGATGCTCCAATCATTGAAGATTTGGGTGTTCAGATGATGAGAGGATCTTGCATGTTTGAGTCAAGCCCTAAGGGTTGAAAATGAAAACTGGTCATAACCATACTGCCTAGGCAACTAACCACGAGATATAGATAATAAACCTGAAACACTAAGTTAGGGGTCGGTCAGTAGGTATAGCCGAAGACATGTCATGTCCCCAATCCCAAGCGCAACCCAAAGCAACCATGTGGCATGGTCAAAAATCCAAATCAAATGGTATGTATCTTTGTATATATCATACCACGGCACAAGCAATATCTCCCAGTGAGGAAGTTTGAGTCACCTTTCACGTACAGATATTCCAACACATGAACACAAATTAAGGTTTCCAGAGCAGATCTTAATGAAGACTTGGCCTAAAAAACTATTACTAAAGCAAGGCCATGTAATCAGATTAGGGTCTGTTAAACCCGCCCTAGACCTTGTTTAGTATACTGCTAGGGGTCTTTTAAATAATTGTTAGCCATCTTAAAAAACCTGCTCACCCCCAAAACAACAGTCCATAGTGCTAGACCAAGGACACCTTTTCAAAAACAAGCATAATCAACTGTTCAAAGAAGGCCCTTTTGCCAAAGCAACAATCATTACCAAAAAGGACTCAATAATCCACGAATGTATATACTATTAGGGCAATGGGATTGTTAAGCTAATCAGCCCACAGCAAGTTGGGTTTGGAAACCCATCAGAACCCCATGGTGCAAACTGGTTTTGCACCCCGAGCGCACGAGCCCCCAACAAATATAAATACAGTGATGCACGGGCAGACCAAGTTCAGTAATGTCTTGGGTCCCTAGAGATACTAACTTCATACGTTTTGTTGCAGAGTAAGTTTCCACAGCTAAATATAATGGATATGTTGATAGTGGAGCTCAAGGTCCCATAACTCAGAAACAAAGCCCACATTTCTCAGATTTCAAAGACTTTGCATAGGAGGAGTAAGTTCTTTTGGTGAAGGGAGCAAATAGGAGGCAAATTACTGCAAAGGTACCATTAAAACTGATAAACTTGATTTTGGAATATGTATACTCTTATGTCAAAGAGTTAAAGTTCAACCTCTTTAGTGTCCCACGATGTGTGACAAAAAGAACTGATGTTCTTTATTTCCTGACTCTGAATGTCTTTGGTCCTATCTCCTAATGTTTAAGGCTTGCCTGGATAAAGAAACAGATACTTTTCTTAAAATTCCTAAACAGATAACAATGTAATAGTTTTAATATGAAAAAACATAATTCCTAAAGATGGTTTAAAAACTTGTCTAGTTGTAAAAGCTACTATCTAAGGAATCAATGCTCTGGCAACGGAGGCTTGGGGTCATGTAAAATATTAAGAATATTTAAATCAACTTGTCAAAGAAAATTCTTGTAAGATATGTTGCCTTTAAAAAAGTATTGATGAATAACCAAACTTTGTGTATCCTGTCTTAAATCAGGCAAGCAGACACAAAGCCTCTTGTAAGACCAAGTCCTTTAAGTTCCCATTACTAAGTCATGTGTTATGCTACACATGGATCTCTTTGGTCTACCTTTTGTTATAGTAATCATTCAACAAAAAACTACTTGTCTTGGAGTTACTGATGATTATAGTAGATTTTCCTAGGGTTTTTATTCTTTTTAAGAAACTAAAGGATGAAACAAAGTGAGGAATCCTTAAAAACTTTTAAATCAATAGGAGGTAAAAGAAAACCTATGGATAAGAAAGTTAAAAATAATCAAAGTGATAATGGGACAGAGGTTTAAAAACAAAAAGTATGATGAGGTTCTGTAGGGAAAAAGGGTATCTAGAAAGAGAGTATAGTGTAAGCAAGGACAACCTCAGGGAACAATGGTTGTAGCATGAAAGGAAGAATAGACGTCTCATTGAGGCGGCTAAACAATGTTAGCTGACTCTAAGTTAAACCCTACAACTATTTGGGCAGAAGCTGTTTCTACTGCTTGCTAATACAGAATAGGGTCTTAATAGTCAACCTCAGTACCAAGACTTCCATCTGAACTCTTTAAGAGGTATGTAAAACACCTGCTATAGTCTTCATGAAAGCCATTTGGATGTCATGTCACTATTCTCAATACCTTAGATAAGTTGGGCAAGTTTGATGGAAAAAGTGATGAAGGTTTCTTCGTTGGATAGTCCTTAAGTAGCAAAGCTTTTAGGGTCTACAACATTAGAACCAGAAAAGTTTAGGAAAACTTGCATATTGGGTTCTTAGAGAATAAGCCCTAGTGATAAAGCAATGGTTCCTAAAGTGGCCTGTTTGGTCTTGATTCTCTAACCCAATGCAATGAACTATGTTACACAGTGTTGTTGCAGGGACTTTTTTTCTAATGATTTGCAGGTATCCAAGGATTTTTGAGTCTAGCACATCTTCGTCAACACAGATCAAGATGGATTGCAAATGTCCAATTTTGGAAGAATGCTTCATGAAATTTTGAGGGTGATGCCGTCACCAAATATTGTTGATGAAGCCTCAAATAGGCAGATAATGTTGAGTTACAAATGAAGATGAATAACATAGAAAGAGTCTCATGATGGTAGCAAATCTTCAGAATAATTGGTACCTAACTGCTGATCAACGAAATAAATACTGCCGAGGCAAGGAAGATAAACTACTGGTAGTAGAGAAGTTAGTACTACTCTTCTCTTTACTTTTCTCTGGTGCTCTTCCTGAATTTAATAACTGTTAGTCCTAAAGAAACCTTGGTAGGACTAGTTTTGCAATCTAAAAGACTCACATGATGGAGGACCGAAGAAATGAATTAGGAAACATCCTCATCTTAATGAACTCCTACAACCCTGTCACACAAAAATTATCATCAAAGATCACCTAATTGAGTCATGTGATAGTGATGTATGTCATGTCTGTTTCAGACAAAGAAGGAATGAAAACTTCTTACTCTGAAAAAGTATTTCTTAGTACTGATCTATGAAGGGAAGTCCCTCCATCAAGGATCTTCATACATGTCTTTTTGGTTTGCTTTCCTCTCTCGAGGAAGAACCAAAAAGAATTCTCAAGCTCTTAGAGATCCACATGGTGTAGAAGCAATGCAGGAGGAACATCTTCAGTTCAAACTGCAAAAGGATCTGGATTCTTGTAGATGTTTACCTAAAGGTCATAGGGCTATTGGTACAAAGTGGGTCTACAGAAACAAGAAAGATGAAATGGGAATTGTCATCAGAAACAAAGCAAGACTTGTTGCTCAAGGACATACACAAGAAGAAGGCATAGACTATGATGAAGTCTTTGCACCTGTGGCTAGAATAGAGGCAATAAGAATATTCCTGGCTTATGTCTTTCTTAATATGGGTTTTTATTGGGTCAACCCAAAATGGATTTCAAAAGTTGCCTTCCTTGTAATGGTCAGCTTCAAGAGGAGGTATATGTATATCAACCTCCACCAGTTTTGAAGATCCTTACCATCCTAAGTAGTGAAAGCACAATAGGACTCCAATCAAGCACCAAGAGTCTTGGTATTACACTTTGGGCCACTATCTTTTGAGCCAATGAATGTTCAAAGCTCAGGACAGGATGTGACCAAACCTTGTTCATCAAAAGACATAAGGGACAGATCTTGCTTGTTCAAAATCTATGTAGATGACATTATCTTTAGATCTACAAAGAAGGAATTATGTGAAGAGTTTGAGAAGCTTATGAAGGATAAGTTTCAAATGAGTTCTATAGGAGAACTCACCTTCTTTTTGGGATTATAGGTCCAACAGAAACAGAATGGCATTTTTATCAGTCAAGATAAATATGTCCATGAGATTTTGAAAAAGTTTAACTACTCAGATGTGAAGTCTGCCTCTACTCCCACAAATTTGGAAAAGCCGTTGGTTCAAGATGGAGATGCAGCTGAAGTTGATGAACAACTTTATAGATCTATGATAGGTTCTTTGATGTACCATACAGAATCCAGCCAGATATCATATAGTTTGGCCGGTATGTAGCATGTGCAAGGTTTCAAGTTTCTTCTCTATAAGACATCCCATCTCATAGCTGTCAAAAGAATCTTTAGATACCTTAAAGGAAACCATCATTAGGGCCTTTGGTATTCTGAAGGATTCTCACATTGGAATTAGTTGCTTAACCCTGAAGTGACTATGCAGGAGCTAACCCAAGATAAGGAATCCAACAACTGGAGGTTTGCATTTTTTGGGAGTAAAGACTTTGATCTCTTGGCAATGCAAGAAACAAACTATAGTTGCCACTTCTACAAACTGAAGCTGAATATGTTGGCTGCTGCAAGTTGTTTTGTGGGACAAGTGCTCTGGAACCCAAACCAAACATGCTAGATTTATATGGGTATAAATTACATTGGATAACTGTTATTACTTTGATAATACAAGTACTATCTGTATAATAGAAACATCCTAAAACAACATTCAAAACAAAACATATAGAGATTAGGCTCATTTTAATAAGAGATTGTAATGCTAAAAAGTTTGATTCGGGAAATGGCTAAATTGACACCTCAACATAATGTACAGATCTTCTTAAAAAAAGGTTTTGATGCTGGTAAGATTTCATACTTGGTCGCAAGTAATTGGAATGCTCAATCTCCTTAATGCCTAAATCTCTTGTTTGTTTTTGTAAAGTTTGTTTTCAAAGGTTAGTACTGTTTTAGTCTGTGAAAATAAATACCGCTAGGATAATAAGTTATACTTCTTGATACGAAGCTGAGTTTATATATAAAAACTGTTTCCAAAACTGTACTTTAAGAGATTTAGTACTAACTATTTATTTCTGTTGTCTCATGTGTAAATCTGTTAGTATCATTTCATACTGCTGAAGACACTAAATATGGTTAGATTTTGATTTTTTTCCTTGTTTCAAGCTATCTCTTACAGGATATGCCCTGAAGTGTAGAAATTTGGTTCCTAAATGGTTCAATATTTGAAGGGGAGGAATGTTTCGATGTTCTAACGTTTAGTTATAATACCACACAACAAATGGATAGTTCAGTTCACACCATGACTCATAGACAATAAAGAATTGTCGTATCCATAGCAAACCGGCTCCTGTAAAAGACTTCTCAAAATCCAAAGATAGTTGATAGTTTACTCAAAACTAATGTCCTCAATGCAACCATGTTTTTTACAAAGAAGCATTGGCTAGTCCAAAGCAAATGGCTCATGTAAAGAACTTATCAAATCCGTTTTTAATATTGGATCATAGTTTGCCCAAAAACTATACTTTGTGTACATTTGAGCCAAAAAGAATGAAGAGATTTTGGTGACTTAAAAACAGAAAGAGAAGGTTGTGTGAAAAACCAACATAGTGGAAAGAGTATGCCAAAAGAATTGAAAGATTAAATGTTGAGTTAAAAACAGAAAGAGAAGATTGTGTGAAGTTAGTTTTGAGTAATTTAAAACTTTGGGAAGTTTGTACTCTTATTGCGTGGAGAAGTTAATGATGCTAAGGGCTTCATATTAAGTCACCTGGCTAACAAAATTAATTTTATAGTACTTTGCTTGGATGACCACGTACTGTTTGAGTCGTAACAGATTTTTCATTTCATTAATTAATAGAGCCGTTGAGATATTTCCGCCAAATTCCTATGATATAGGGGTTTGACCAATTGGACTTTCATGATATTTATATATATATGTTACATTTAATCACGATAAACAAAATTTCTTTAAGTCGGTCAAATCATATCTCTACAATTCTCTATTTATATCTCAATTAACTTTCTCCAGCCTTCATATATTCATCAACGATCATATCCCACTCGCTTACTCACATTTGTATTCATGGCAAACTTGGAAGTTTGTGACAAGCACAACATGGTAGTGTTTTTAGAAAAATCTACAGGAAGTGCAGGGTTTCATCAAATCATCGATTTCCTAAATCGAAGTCACATTTGCTATGCACTCACAGAGAAGCCAAATGTTTGTGTCTCATTTATCAAACAATTTTGGAGGTCTGCTGAAGTTCCTACTGCTGAAAATGGAGAAGTTAAGATTACTACTACCATTGATGGTCACTCACTGACTATAACTAAGGGATCTTTAAGATGACATCTCAAGTTGGATGATCAAGATGGTATTTCTTCTATTCCCAACTCAAAGATCTTTGAGTAATTGGCACTTATGGGATATCACACTGACTCAGATAAGTTAACTTTTCAAAAGGGTGCTTTTTCACCTAAATGGAGGTTTCTTATCCACTCTATTCTTCATTGCCTTAGCCCAAAGAAGACTGCTTGGGAGCAGTTTAGTAGTAATATTGCAACTGCTGTGATCTGTTTAGCTACCAATAGGAAGTATAATTTCTCTAGGATGATTTTTGAGCATATGGTGTCCAATATCTCTAGCCCCCATAAGTTTTTGATGTACCCTAGGTTCATTCAAATATGCCTAGATATGCAGAGGAACCACCTTCAACAACACTCCAGAACATATCCTGTACCCTCTCTTAGCATGAAAGTGTTTAACAATATGAAGAGGCCTACCAAGGGATTTTCAGGCCAGGAAGTTGCTCTATTCCCTACTATGCTAGATGTTACTGAACCTTCCACTTCACCTTCAAGAATCACATCCTTACCTTCCTACTCA
This sequence comes from Tanacetum coccineum, assembly GCA_026074375.1. Classification (NCBI taxonomy): domain Eukaryota; kingdom Viridiplantae; phylum Streptophyta; class Magnoliopsida; order Asterales; family Asteraceae; genus Tanacetum; species Tanacetum coccineum. The sequence goes on from BQNB010005107.1 coordinate 32,252, forward strand.
CCTTAACATTCACCTTCACCTACACATTCACCTTCACCTGCACCTTCACCTACACCTGAACATATCACTGCTGCACCAACACAACCATCACCAACACAACCATCACCGGATACAAAACACCATCTTTCTACACCCAATGAAATCACCTATCGCATGTTGTTCACTCACATGAAAGATGAGGGTAGATTTGAAACTCAATGAATTGACAGATTTGGTTACCAAACTATTTGACAGGATTGGAGTTTTGGAGGCTGACTTAAAGACAACAAAGCAAACCTACAGTTCTGCATTTACTAAGCTCATACTCAGGGTCAAGAAGCTAGAGGCTCAAATCAAGATTGGGAAAGCAAGGAGGAGAGCTAAAATTGTTCATTCAGATGATGAAGACATTCGAGATGAATTCTTCCAAACAGGGAAGGAATATCAATCTGATGCAGAAGTTCAAGAGAAAGCAAGTAATGAAACTGAACCTGTGATTCAAGATGTGACTCCTACAGAAGTAATTCAAGATCAAGAAAGCAGTGAGAAAGGAAGTGCTGAAGTTAGTACTGCTGGTGCAAAGAAAGGTACTGCTAGTGAAGAAGTTCCAATAGTTAGTACTGCTGAGGTAAATCTTAGTACTGCTGGAGGGACTGTTACTTATAGCAGAAGGAGTGAAGAGCAAAGGAAAAGAAAAGACAAGGGAAAAGCTATAATGACAGAGTCTGAGCCCAAGAAGAAGTCTAAGAAAGAGATTGAACAAGAAAGGTTAAGTTTTGCTGAAGCCATCAGACTTGAAGAGCAAATGAATGAAGAGCAAAGGGCACAGATTGCAAGAGATGAAGAAATTGCTAGACAATGGGATGAAGAAGAAAGACAAAGAGCTATGTCTGAGGCCAAGACATCTAAGAAGATAGATTGGAATGATCCTTCAGTCATAAGGTATCATACTCTAAAGATGAAACCAAAGATAGTTGGCCCTAAGCAGGAGAAATAAATCAAATTACTTGAAGAAATTCAGGGAACTACACGATCATGACTTCAAGGAATGTCTACAATGAGAATTAGCCAATCTTTGAAAAAGGTTTAGGGATTTTATAATCAATATTTTTGAGCCGAATGGATTCAAGCATGGAAGTGAAATAATAAAGGGCTCCTGAAAAGATGAAAGTTCTGCAGAAAAGATGAAGAAGAAGATGTTGCTACACAGAAGGAAATGAAAGAAGTTTCTAAAGAATCTGGAGCAAAGAGAAAGAAATTTATTCCTAGAAAAAGCACAAGGAAAAGACAAAAGATGGAGGAAGATGCTGAGAATGAAGAACTCAAAGGATTTTTAGATATAATACAAAGAGAAGAGGTTCCTATAGAGGTTTAAACTCATTTATAAAGTATCCGATGTGACTGGAAGACTTGTGTTTTGACAGAGAATTTTATGTATTATCAAATCTTCAGAGGAGATGGCAGTTCCAAGAACTATAAAATTTTGAGTGAGATGCTTGAAGATTTTGATAGACAGGATGTAGAGGAATTATACAGACTAGTCAAGGAAGGGTATAGTACTTCAAGACCAAGAAGGGGTATGATCTGATGCTTTGGGGAGATTTAACATACCTTATTGACCCTGATGAAAGGAGATGAACTATGGATAGTAATCATCATGAATATGAATGTGATTAGTTTGAGTTTATATATTTTTGTGGTATTCACATATTTACTGATGCAGAATGGTATAGCCCATACATACGCTGACATAGAAAAAAATGCCCTCTAAAGTCAAGAGATGTTGTCCAAGATGTTTGAAAAAAGAATTGGAGGTAATCATGAGATCATAGCGTTTGAACTTCTAAAGTTTATAAGATCTCAAGTGCATAAGTAGAACAAATGTTGAAAGAATCATCAAGCAAATGGAAGAAGACTAAAGATTTAATTCAGAAGAAACTTAGAATGATTTGAATGACAATCACAAAGTTTAGGGGAGATTGTAGGAAATAAAACTTCACAATAACAGAATACTGTCCAAGTATATAACTAACAGTACTAATGGAGTTAGTACTGCTAGTAAAAAAACTTAGTATTCTAAGTTTATTATAATACTGCTAGGAGAAAGAGTTAATACTGCTGATGGTCAAAGCTGCTGACTTGGAGATAAGTATGCATGGAGATTATTATGGGATGCTGGTAACTGATCCTAAAAGATAGGTAGTTATCTTTGTAAAGGACTCCTTGTGTTCTATAAAAGGAGATCCTAGGTTTAGGATACATATATACTTAGACGAATACTTTTAGATATAGATTGTGATAGCTTCAAGGTTGTAACCCCAGTACTACAAGAGTACTCGTATTATTATTCTAATAATATTGAAGCAGTTTGTTATTACTTCATTGTTCATTGTTTGTTTGGTTATTACTGTTCTATTGATAAACACTTCTAGAGTATCAAAGTGTAGATTCCGCATACACTTTGGTATACATACAAAGTCTCAATCTTTGTTATTTTGGATTCTTCCAAGGTGACAAACACTTTACTACGTAAAGAATCGATCAAGGTGTGGGATCAACAATGACTTTCGGTGAAAGTTAGAAGCTTCCTACCCTATATTATTCTTCATCCTAACCGCTGGTTAAACACGAACAGGGATGTGATCGGATTATATGTGTCTATTCCATCGTTACGGCCGTGTATGTACGATACAGCTGCCTTGTTGGTGTGGTACTTATGGTGAAAGATTGTTGAATGATCAACCCTAAGCCTTCTTAACCTAATTTATCTTTTGACTTGTTTCTCCTTAGCTTTAGCGGTGGAGATGTGTATCCTTGCCAAGCTTATGATACGAAACTAATCACAACCGAGCAATTGAGCGTACCAATCAAATGTTGCACCCTAGATTAGTCGAGTGATTTGAGTGTTTTTATTTCCATATTTCGTGAGGAGCTTGGTTATGTACAGGTGATTAGGACAAAACAATGCTTAAACGGAAAAACCTCAACTTCGGTTGGGACACATGTTCATAAACTGGAACTTTTTATAAAGTCTACTTGAGGACAAGTAGGATTCAAGTGGGGGGATATTTGATGACATCAAATAACGTCACTTTATTATATCATTTATCCCATCTGTTTTGCCCACTTTTATATAATTATTGCATTATTTGGTACTTAATTGCTTTAAAGTTGATAAATGCAGTAATTCAGGAGTGTTTTGTGAAGACAAACTAAAAGGCGCATAATTTGGAGCAAAAACAAAGATATTTGAAGAATGCTGATTTCTGACCAATACACCGTATCCAATAAAAGAGATATGGTGTATCCGCGCCAACACTTCACAAGAAAACGCGTTTGACCAATTTCCAATACGGCGTATCCCTTTTGCCTACATACGCCGTATCCATGAAGATAACTATTCGAAGATACAGTAAATCAAGTAAATTGGGAATGATATCACTGATTGATTATGAACGTAGCGCACACTCCAAGGAATCCAACCCAATACGCCGTATTGACCTTGCCAGATACGGCGTATCGAGTCTTTTTCAGACACTATAAATAAAAGACTTAAAAATGAGTTTTCAGTGTGAAATATCATATTCTCTATACCATACTCATTAAAGACGAATTTTAGAAGAGAAGATCAGCCACCAAGGTCAAGCATTGATCACAAATCCATAGAAGACATCGTGTAATTTTTACTCTCTTAATCGTTCGATTTTCATTGTTTGATTACGCTTGTATAATTACAATGGTTGTGGGCTAATACCCTCGGGTATTAGCCATCTTAATGAAAGTTTAATGTTTTTGGTTTATTTTAAAATGGATTTCTTAATTTATCGTTGATTGTTTAATTATGTTTATCACCTCATACTTGTTTATGTGTTTGAATATGAGACCTATCATTCAACTGGATCTAGTGATACAGACCAAGTAATCTAGATACCGGGATAGCTCTCCATATCGTGTTTAATAGCATCGACCCACTTATCAGATTCTAGATCTAATATTGCAGCTTTATAGTTATTGGTTTCATTAAGATCCCTCAAACTTTGCTCCTCTACTTTTACATTTAGACATAAGGGATTAGGAGCTCGATGTGTCCTCGCGGACCTCCGAACATGAATCACTTCCTCTTGAGGTGGTTCAAAACCTTTAACCTCCATAGGAATTTCACTAGTGTTTTCAGAAGGTGATGTATCTTTATCTTGAATTTCTTCAAGTTCTTCGCCCTCCCACTGATTTCTTGAGACAAAAGATTTTTCTCCAAGAATTCAACATACCTTGCAACAACGGTTTTGTTTTCAGGTGGGAAGTAGAAATAGTAACCCATCGTTTCCTTTGGGTTTCCTTTGGGTATCCTATAAAGATACACTTAACAAATCTTTGTTGGAGTTTGTCAGGCGTATCCCGCTTCACAAGCGCCTCATATCCCCAGACTTTTAAGTAAGACAAGTTAGGAAGTTTTCCATACCATAGTTTATATGGTGTCTTTTATTGAGAATGCGTGTAGCAGTCTCCAGAGCATAATCCCAAAAGGACAACGACATAGTTGTAAGATTCATCATTGATCGAACCATGTCCAACAAGGTATAATTCCTCCTTTTAGACACCCTATTGTGTTGTGGTGTATATGGAGGTGTAAGCTGTTGAACAATTCCACAAGCTTTTAAATAATCTTTAAACTCTTGACTAATATATTCGCCTCCTCGATCTGATTGAATTGCCTTTATAGTCTGTCCGAGTTGATTTTCCACTTCATTTTTAAACACCTTGAATGTTTCAAAGACTTCATGTTTATGTTTAGGTAAATAAACATAACCATAACGACTATAATCATCCATAAAGGTAATGAAGTAGCTAGAACCTTGTCTTGACACATGTCTAAGTGGACCACAAATATCAGTATGTATTATTCCAAGAAGATCAGTCACCCTTTCGGTACGATGTGGAAACGGTTTCCTTGTCATCTTGCCCGATAAACAAGATACGCATTTAGGAAAACTAAATTTCATAATCTGTCAAACATTGGATAAAACCATTGTCTACCAAACGTGAAACTAAAACAACACCTCTAGTTATAGTAGGTGCATAATGAGAATTGTCTAAACAAATCACTAGGCCATTAGGTAAAACTAAGTCATCACTTCAAATAGCTTCTACTTGTGCACAAACGCCATTGTCCACACACAAATAGAGAGCTCCTTATTTCAGCTTTCTTCACCTCTAAGACCCTCTTTTGTGTTACAGATGTGAATACCACAACCAGTGTCGTACACCTAGTATTTATTAGGAAAAGAAAATAATTCTATTGTGAAGATATTTGAAGAACTGGCAGTGCCAACTTGCTTCTTCTTCTTAATTAACTTAGCAAGGTAAGCAGGATAATTCCTCTTCTAATGACCCACCTCTTTGCAGTGGTGGCAGGTGTCATCCTTTGTCGGGTGCTCTTTAGCAGAAGGTTTAGGGTTTTTAGGCTTAGGGATATAACTTTTATTCTTTCCCTTTTCCTTTAGCATTAACCGATTTCTTATTGGCTTTTTGGATTCTACCATGTTAGCCTTAATTATATTAAGTCAAACAAGAATGTTATCGGTCTTACAAAGTCAAACTAGGTCTTGTATTGTAATAGGCTAGTCGGGTTCAACGGGCTTGGATTGTAATCTAATATTGTCCATGTTTCGGGCTCAAAGCCCAAGAAAAGCCAAGCCCGGCCCAAGTTAGAAAGCCCACATGCCACTCATGGCTCAAGGGTATAAATAGAACCCTCTCCACACATGGAGAGGGTGTTGGTTACCATTTGCATAATTTGTGTGTGTGTGTAATCTTCCATCTCTAGTTTTCTCTCTAATAAATCTTCCAACTTTTCTTTCTATCTTTCTAGCTTTTTGCTTATTGGTATAGCTTATGTTGTGAAATGGATTAAGCTTTTGGGATAACAATTGGTATCATTCGCCACGGGTGGGTTTAGTGTTTGTATTTTTTGTGTGGTTTCGTTGTGATCTTATTCGTGTTTCTTGGTTTGGCGTTAAAAGCTTATATTTTTCTCTCTTCACTTTCTTTCTTTCTTTCTCTATTCGGTTTATTTGTGGTTTCGTTTCGATCTAGAGAGGATCGAACTAGTGAGGATCGCACTAGAGAGGATCGAATTAGTGAGGATCGAACTAGTGAGGATCGAATTAGTGAGGATCGAACTAGTGAGGATCGAACTAGTGAAGATCGAACTAGAGTGAACCGAACGAGTGGTTTTTTCTTTTGGAGCCGAACGAGTGGTTTTCTTTTGGAGCCGAACGAGTGAACCGAACGAGTTTAATTCTGTTTGGACCGAACTAGACAGGACCGAACTAGACAGAACCGATCTAGCTAAGGACCGAACTAGTAACTTCATTGAGAACCGAACCAGTGAACCGATCTAGCTAAGGACCGAACTAGTAACTTCTTTGTTAAAACATCATTACACCGTTAGTCCTTATTCCTTTATAACAGCCCGTTAGCCCTCCAACGTAAATTTTAATTGCACCGTTTGTCCTTATTTGAGTTTTAATTAACTAGTACTCATTTCAAGTTCAACGTTTGTGCACCGGTCATCGTTTTAAGCTTATTTTTCGCCAATAAAATCTCAAATTCTTCAATTTCAACCACAATTAATCATTGTTTCACGGTTTTTCTTAATTTAGTAAAATCCTGTAAAAGTCGATTCTTTTCTCGGTTTAAATCATAGATTTGTAAAATCCCATAAATATTAATTGCTTTCAATCCACAACAACAATCGCCTTACCCACTAAAGATCCTTGCATATCATTTCACATCACTTTTGCAATGTCGACTCAACAAGACATTTATGCAGCTGGTTCCAAAAACCGCCCTCTTATGCTTAACAAAGAGAACTATGTTCCATGGTCTTCTCGTCTTCTTAGTTATGCTAAGAGCAGACCAAATGATTCGGTTTTCACCGACGACAAACGTACGACTCCACGAGAAAGAAAACGTCAAACGGTAACATGTTTCATAAATTTGAAAATGAAAAAGACGTGTGCATGGAGGGAAACGTTTTTTATTATTAATTAAAAGTGGAAATTTGCAATTTCGGTCCCTAGACTTTAAGGTTGTTTCACAACTCATCCTTAGTTAGCCCTTTAACCCTCCTTGTTGAAAAAGAATTACATTGTTAGTCCTTACCTACTTCATTTCAGCCCATTTGTCCTCAAAGTGAATCGTTTGTGCACCGTTTGTCGTTTTAAGCTCATTACTCGTTTCAAAAGCTTACGTTCTTTAACGACAACAACGATTCCAACATCAATTCATTTTTGTTTTATGGTTTCTTCTTGATTTTGTAAAATCCCGCGAAAGATACGATTCTTTTCTCGGTTTTAATCAAAGATTTGTAAAATCCCTTGAACGTTAATTGATTTCAATCCACAACAACAATTACTTTACCTACTTAAGATCCGATATCCATTCACAACTTCATCAAAATGTCAAATTCAAATACCAATTTGCAAACTCAAACATCAAGTGTTCTTCAGTATGACACAGTTTCTTCGTGTTCAATTTCTAACATTCAAGAGAAGACACAACTTTAAGAAGTAGATGCAAGCACAGTCTTAAAAGAAATCAAGTCTCTATTTTAAGTTTCTCTCAGAAACTTACAAGACTATGGCACGATGCCATCATCAAGAGAACTTCTCCCAAGACTTGATTGTACTAGAACAACATCTTACTATAGATATACTTTCAAGGAACTGATTGCACAACTACTTTGACTAATCTCAAAACAAAGTTTGAAAATGCTTTCAATTCAGAATTCGAAGAGCGTATGAGGAAATATACAAGATACAATGCTCAATCCTTCAATGATGCAATGATCTGTACCATAGATTCCATTCGAAAATACATGCTTGAGATAATTCTTCATCAACAATGAACTCCGCAATTGTTGACACAAAAGACTATTATGAAGCAGACACAATAAGACATTCCAAATCAAACCCAAGCATGAATACTGATTCATTGAAAAGTTGATTTAGTTGTCAAACAAAACTCTTGTTCTGAGAAAGAAGACAGTAATTCAGAGACTGCATCCAACAAATCAGCAAAGGAATACAGCTTGAATTCTAAACCACAAGATGTTCAATGCAATCAAATACAAATGTTTACAAGCAAAAGAAAGATTGCATGCATATTTTTTGATCTCTTCATTCACACTTCAAGTCTTTCCAAAGATAACTTGCTAGCATCCTTACTGATTTTTAGCGGTGATTTTGTTTTAAGGTTGGTTTGGATAAGTGAAAAAGTCGGGAACGATGAATTTATCCTTTTTGGGGCATTCTCGGAATCGAAATGCATCTTGTTTTATGATCCCTAACAGTTATGAAAATAATGAAAGTCAAAATTATCTCAACAAAAAAAAATAAGTTCATCGATTCAAAGTTTACATTGGATTATGACAGTCAAATGACAGACACGTACTTTGTTGAATACACTGGACTCGAGGTTCAACACTTCAGAGATACACTACTCCAACACCTGGGTAATGTTAAGAAGTCCGTTGCTGAAAGAACACGTCATCAAAGACAGTATGAAAGAAGGGTGAATAAAAGACAGATGCAGACGCAAGAGAGTAAGATTGATACGGGTAAAGCATTGGATGCTGATTTGGTTGACACAGAAAGCATTAGGACAGACTCAACAGTGCAAGATGATAGCAGCAGGTCAGGGAATGATACAGATGCTGATGATGCAGATATCAGACCCATTTATGACGAAGAGCCAATGGCTGAGGTACAATTGACTGCTGAATGCAATATCTTTGCTATAGGACAACAGCATACTGAGCAACCTGAAATCATTGTTGAAGGTAGGGTTGACCAGTATCCTGAAACATGTCAAGTTAAAAGTCCTATGCTTGATTCATCACCTGATAACCAGACAACTGAATACTCAAAACAATCACTCGAGTCTGAAAATATTTTGCTCAAAGAGACAGTTGCCCAATTTCAAAAAGATTTTTCAAGAATGGAAGCACATTGCATTGCTCTCGAACTTAAATATCAAAATCAATCTTTAAAATCAGGGCAACATGGTCAAATTTTGAATGAAACAAGTAATAAAGCCAAGATTGAAAAGGAAATTGATGTACTTGAAACAATGAACATCGAATTAGAACATAGTGTGGCTACATTACGTAAGGAAAATGAGACTTTGAAACAGCATTACAAAGATTTGTATGATTCTATTAAAATCACGAGATCTAAGACTACAGAACAGACAACATCTTTGCTTGCTAATAATGCTGAATTAAAAGCTCAGATTCAGGAAAAGGTTTTTGCAATTGCTGCTTTAAAAAATGACTTAAGGAAGTTAAAAGGAAATAGTGTAGATACTAAGTTTGATAAAACATCAGTCTTGGGGAAACCGGTGTTACCATCACTAAGAAACCAATCAGTTGTTAGACAACCGAATGCGTTTAAATCTGAAAGGGCTCAAATGTCAAAACAACGGTTTGCCTCCCAAGTTGATGTGAATAAGAATTTGTCAAAACCAGTCACTCAACATTATTTGCCTAAGAAAACAGAATCCGCCTTTGCAAAACCTGATCACGTGATTGCATCTAGCTCATCTAGGAATAGTTCTAAGAACATGCCAAGATTTAGTTCAAATGACATGGTTCATAATCACTATCTAGATGAAGCTAGGAAACAGACACAAGAAAGAGATAGGAACTCAAAAACTAGTGTGATGCCTTTTGCTAGATTTCAAAGCATTGCTGATGGTAGCAAACCAAAACCTAGGAGCAACAATCAAACATCTAGGAGTTTGCCTGTATCTAAGAGTACTCGCGTTACGATAACGGCTGTGCCCAAAGCAGATCACTCTAAGAGTTCTAGTTCTTTCTCAGATTCTAAACAATTTGTTTGTTCTACATGTCATAAGTGTGTCTTTAATGCAAATCATGATGCTTGTATAACAAAACTCCTGAAGGAAGTAAACTCACGTGCTAAGGTTCCATCCAATAAGACAACAAACAGAAACAAACCCGTAGAGCAAATAAGAATTGCCAAGAAACCAGAAAGACAGATCCCTACAGGACATAGGTTTTCAATCAAAAAGACTTCCGTTGTGCATGAGAAAACAATGACACTCAGATCTTGTCTTAGGTGGAAACCGACGGGTAAAATTTTCAGGACTGTTGGTCTTAGATGGGTTCCAACTGGAAAGATATTCACTCCTAGCACAACCAAGGTTGACAGTGAACCCCCAAATGGTTCAAATGCAGATATCTCTAACCAATATGAAAGTGCGCAAACTCTTGATGTCAGTGCAGGTACTTCTAATTTAAGTGCAGGTACATCTTTCAATCCTAAAAAGGAAGAACTCAGAGTTTGGTTGCTGAAAAGACTGATATCTCATAAAGGTTGCTGAAAAGGATGATATCTCAGAAACCATTGTCAAAGTGGATTCACAGATGATGATACAGTAATGACGTCTGTTCACAACAGTTCAGGCCTCGAACCTCAATGTCAAACGACGTTTGAACAAAACGGTTCAAGCCTCGCACCACAATGTCAACAGAATTCATCATGCAGCTGAGCAGTAAACATGTCAAATGAGCTGGATTTGCTATTTCGTCCTTTTGAGATTCGTACGAATATTTCAATGGAGAAAAATCAGTTGTTTTAAAGTCTGCCGCTGTCACTAACTACTGATGCATCAAATAAACGTCAATAACAACCTGATTCAACTTCATCCACTTCCACTCTAGCTACAACTGTCTCTGCTAATGGAAACTTCGATTTGTAAATATTTTTATTATCTCCTTATTTTTTATTTATAAAAAATTTTGAAAAAGAAAATACAAAAATATAAAACCTAGAAAAACAAAATATAAAATCAGAAAATTTTCAAAAATACCAAAAAGAATCTTCTCGACATGTCTCTTGGAATCGATAACATTTACGTACCTAGAAATGTTGATTAACATCGACACGGGCGTGTAAATGAAGTTCGAACAAGAGTTTCAAACGCTTTCAAAACATGTCATTTCTAAATTTTTCTCGATGACTTATGTACATTTCAGTGCATAACTCGGTCCCGAATGTAATAGGGAAGTGTACGCTTCAGTGCGCTTACTCTAAAATAGAAGAGAAGTCTTCTATCATGTGTTTTTAAAATCGTTGAACACAATTTTTCAAAAAGAACTTTCAATGTCAAAATTGTCTAAAATATAATTTTGTTGGTATTTTTCCATAAAAAGTGGTATTTGTTAAAATTGTGTGTTCAACACTCCCTTCCTCGAATAATTTTCAAAGAATTGTAGTACGTAGAATGTCATTTTATGTGAATCAATTTCTGAGGGGGAGCTTTTTAAAACAAAGCCTTTTAATGTGTCGGATACATCTCATAAATGTCAATTTTATGTATCCAAACACATTTTGTGAAATTAAAATGTGGAAACTTAATGTCAATTAATAATATACATTGTTCACTAAGGCATCTCACTCCGTCTTCAACATTTTGTGGTGTCATATCAATTTTTCATTCCAATGTCAAGTTTTAATAAATATTGGTATCCCACATATACTGTTGAAGGGGAGCTGTTTGGAATCAGATATTCATGCAATATCCGTATATAATTTTTCTCCCCATGGAATTTTTCATGTCAAATTTTAATCAATTGGTATTTCAAATACTAAGTGTTTTATTATTTAAAATAAGGGGAGAAAATGTGATTAAAATATGCTATTGACGAATGTGATCTTTAAGACTCTAAGTGCAACTCTTTCCTTCATGTGCTAAACAATTTCGAATCTCGGAGCACATGTGTAGGGGGAGTATTTGAAAATAACAATGTCAGAAAATGGTTTTATGGTTCGATCTCTATACCCAACAACCAATTAAATTTCACATGATTCCTGAAGTCATACAGGTGTTAGGATAGGTATAAGTTCTACGATCCTTACCAAGAGAACCGGAGGGATCTACCCAAGGACACTCCATAGTTAGAAATAGCAGTCCTTAGGTATGATTGGAGATGAATGTGTATAAGGGAAGAATGCCGACTAAGATTGAGCTAACACTGGAACAATCACAACAAGGTGTTAGTAATGACGTCTTGGTAAGCATTGAAGGGGTTGAAGAATGAAAAAGAAATGTATGGATAAAGGGTGAAAAGAAAGAAGCCCTCCTTACACCTTAGGCAGAAACCGGGTCAATACATAATCTATCAAAATCACAAAGATGATTGTTGATATTGAAGAAAGTTCGTCAATGGACCCAGTGATGCCAATGCACAACGCCTTCCCAACCATTCGGTTTTCTCCTCAAAGAAACTTGTCTCATTTGTCACGGAGATACACACGTTATCTATTGACATCTCACTCCGAGATTGTTGATATTGAATTGGTGGCAGTTTGCTCCAGCCTCCGATTACTAAAACCAAAAGTGCACAAATCGAGTTTAAAGCCAAGAAGAGATCAAAATTTTAAATCTCATTAGGACACAAAGTCAAAATACACTTGTTGAACACCACAAAGTTCACAGGCTGTAACAAAGAGTCCTACGCATTATCCTTGAGATCTTGCCAGAACATCTGAGTGATACTTAAGTATTCACAGTGAAGATGGAAATCCTGCTTGAGCCAACATCAAACAAGCTCTTGGTAGGTGACTTGCAAGATTCTATATGAATCAAGCTTGTGATAACTGGATATCAATTTTGGTCCAGTAAATGAATTGACGACTTAATCAGAAAGATAGTAACTATCTGATTCACTCTTACCGTGTTGTCTGCTTTGAGACGTTCCGGTAATGAGAACTAGCAAGCATGGTGAATCTAATACATCTGTGTTAGAAGATCCTACGCTTTGAGCTGGAAACCCTGTCAAGGAGATTCTTTGAATCTACCTGATCACAGGTATAGTATTTATACTATAAAACGGGAAACCGGAGGTTAATGCAACCGAAGTCAAGATGAATGACAAAGCCATATTCATCTTTTATTGCTAACTGTCTTATTTCAGGTTTAGACGACGGTGTTGCAGCCTCATTCCAGCGAAGTCAGATTCATAAACCACATGCTTTTACTCAAGCTTTCAAAGTCAATCATTCAACGTCAAGATAGTTGATTATAAGCACATATGTCAAATAAGAATGTAACAAGTATGAGCATGTTGGTCAAGAGCACAAGTTGATCAAGGAAGTCAAATCAAGATGATTCAAGTCAAGGAGATGATGTAAGATAACGATCTCAAGAATTTAAAGTCAAAAGATAAAGGCTCAAAAAATCAAGATCACAAAGCATGAATGAACAAAGCCGTTACAAACAAGACAAGACCATAACAAGGCAAAGCATAAACATTAAACGTCATATCTTCAATGTCATCGGTGATACAGAGAAGTTTGAAGAAAGAGACCTCAACAATGGGGGAGATTGTTAGCCTTAATTATATTAAGTCAAACAAGAATGTTATCGGTCTTAGAAAGTCAAACTAGGTCTTGTATTGTAATAGGCTAGTCGGGTTCAACGGGCTTGGATTGTAATCTAATATTGTCCTTGTTTCGGGCTCAAAGCCCAAGTAAACCAAGCCCGGCCTGTTTAGAAAGCCCAAGTGCCAAGCTAGCAAGGCTTGGGTATAAATACCCCTTCACCACACTTGGTGAAGGGTGTTGGTTACTTTTCATAACTTGTAACTCACCTCTTCTCTCTTCAATCTAATTTTCTTTCTTTATTTCTCTCTCTAAGATTCTTCTTATTTTCTAGCATTTTGGTAAAGATTAGTGTTGTGTAATGGATTAAATACATGGGATAACATATTTAGTCATATACAACTAGGCATAAAGTGACCAAAAGTGTTAATAAGTGTGACCATATGGTGTTTAAATTGAAGAAATGTGTATTTTGTGTGACTATTGATCATCCAATGGCCACATTAATTTAAAGTTTGTGTGGCCTTTTGTAATATTTAGCCACACAAAGCATGTTTTTTTTGTATTTAGTCACATACAACTAAGCATAAAGTGACCAAAAGTGTTAATAAGTGTGACCATATGGTGTTTAAATAGAAAGAAAAATGTTAATTATTGTTGACTAAAGGTATCATACCAATGGCCACAAAGACTTTTATATTTGTGTGGCCATTTGTAATATTTAGTCACACAAAGCATGTTTCTTTTGGGTGTTTAGTCATATACAATTAAGCATAAAGTGGCCAAAAGTGTTAATAAGTGTGACCATATGGTGTTTAAATTGAAGAAATGTGTATTTTGTATTACTATTGATCATCCAATGGTCACATGAATTTTATGTTAGTGTGACCTTTTGTAATATTTAGTCACACAAAGCATGTTTGTTTTGGGTATTTAGTCAGATATAATTAAGCATAAAGTAGCCAAAAGTGTTAATAAGTGTGACCATATGGTGTTTAAAGTGAAGAAATGTGTATTTTGTGTGACTATTGATCATCCAATGGCCACATGAATTTTATGTTTGTGTGGCCTTTTGTAATATTTAGTCACACAAAGCATGTATAGGTCACTTTGGGTAAATAGTCACATACAACCTAAGCATATAAAGTGACCAAAGTGTTTAATAAGTGTGACCAAAAATGCTGTTAACAGTGAAGAAAAATGTAATTTTTGGTGACTATTGATCACCAATGGCCACATGAATTTTATGTTTGTGTGGCCATTTGTAATATTTAGTCACACAAGGCATGTTTCTTTTGAGAGTTTAGTCACATACAATTAAGCATAAAGTGGCCAAAAGTGTTAATAAGTGTGACCATATGGTGTTTAAATTGAAGAAATGTGTATTTTGTGTGACTATTGATCATCCAATGGTGACATGAATTTTATGTTAGTATGGCCTTTTGTAATATTTAGTCGCACAAAGCATGTTTGTTTTGGGTTTTTAGTCACATATAATTAAGCATAAAGTAGCCAAAAGTATTAATAAGTGTGACCATATGGTGTTTAAAGTGAAGAAATGTGTATTTTGTGTGACTATTGATCATCCAATGGCCACATGAATTTTATGTTTGTGTGGCCTTTTGTAATATTTAGTCACACAAAGCATGTTTGTTTTGGGTAGTTAGTCACATACAATTAAGCATAAAGTGGCCAAAAGTGTTAATAAGTGTGACCATATGCTGTTTAAAGTGAAGAAATGTGTATTTTGTGTGACTATTGATCATCCAATAGCCACATGAATTTTATGTTTGTGTGGCCTTTTGTAATATTTAGTCACACAAAGCATGTTTGTTTTGGGTATTTAGTCACATACAATTAAGCATAAAGTGACCAAAAGTGTTAATAAGTGTGACCATATGCTGTTTAAAGTGAAGAAATGTGTATTTTGTGTGACTATTGTTCATCTAATGGCCACATGAATTTTATGTTTGTGTGGCCTTTTGTAATATTTAGTCACAACAAAGAATTAAGCAAACAATGACGCAACAAAGTTTAACAAGTGTGACCATAATGCAACTTTTTAACACATTTAAGAAATCAAAAATCAAAACCAAAATCAAAATATATAATTCAAAATAAATCAAATACATAAAACTGAATGTATATAGTCTGAACCAATATCAAATTCTGTAAAAGTCGTTATATACAAAACTTCTCATAAACTAAGGCCGTTCGACTCCTCTTCTATTAGCTTCCTTTTGCATTGCATCAATAGAGACGTAAACGTTTTTGCGCTTCGTTTGTACTTTAGGTGCAATTTTGTTCTCAACAGTGATCATTTGTATGGTACTTGGTGGTGTTGCCTGCAGGATACAAAAGCAGCGTGTATCAAACACTGAATTAAATATGAAGAATTATATATATGTAGGTTCATAGAACACATGTATGTACCTTTGGATCCAAAACAACTTGATTCTTTGGCCATGCAACAAAACCACCTACTGCATCCAAAACTATTGTGCAACCGTTACTTCCTACATCCGGTATAAATGCTGCATCCACTAGAGATTTATCAATTGACACATTGTAGCAATCCTTTGGGAGTGCTTTGTTATGAAGCATTATTTTCCCATCACTCTTGTATACGGTACCCTCAACAATAATAGTTGTTTTCTTTAAGTTCCACAGTCTGCACTTTATTGCCTAAAAAATGATTTGTTGCATGTATGAACAGAAATAAATGAAAACAAAAGAATATATGAACATGTTGAAATACATACTTGTGGTAGTACCGACACATTTTCTTTGGATTGGGAATCTTAACTTGAAGAATCTTTTCGGATTGATCTAGTCGTTTTCTTAGCTCCCACAGATTTAACAGTTTCTTGTATGCATATAAAACACGGTAAATATATAAGACATATATGTAGAATTCAAAAATCACAGGGGGTGTTTTATTAATTACTTACCCTTTTTTGCATTTCCTTTCGAATGCCCGCATCATTCTGATCACATCCAACAACAGTTGTTACGCCCTCCTCATCAGCACTGCTATTTATTAGATGAATTTCCACCAGAGACACCTGCAATATAAATTAAGAAACGTGTTGAGATTAAAAGGATTCTTAGTACTGTTGCTGGTTATGGTTAAGACTGCTGGTTGAAGACTGAAGAAAATATACCAAGTCATTAGTGCTGCTAGTACAAATGTTAGTATTGCTAGTGTTAGTTGCAAATGTTAGTATATTAATGTTGCTCTGAGTTAAGACTATTAGATATAAGCTAGTACTGTTGTGTTATTACTGCTTCTTAGATATGCATGAATTATATTAGGAAAAGATTAGAATTGGATAGAAACTTATTGTAAGCCCATTAGGTCTCCTTGGTGTATAAAAGGAGGTCCTAGGGTATTAGGTCAGATGTACCTGCTATGTATAAGATCAATGTTGTGAGCGTTAATTAAGTTAATTAGAAAATGAAATTGTTAACAACATAAAAAATGTCTTACATCTAGTGGTGTCAATTGAGTTTGCGTTGACCTACAACTTCTCCCCTTTGCAGACCAACTGATTTTCAGTTTAGTCCACCATTCCCTCTGTCTGTGGACTCTTGCTGACATACCTTGAATAATAGATCTATCTCTTACGTGTTCACATCTCGCACATCATTTGACTTTCTAGTAACAAAATTCTTTCATCAGCTGCTTGTTTGCTTCGTGGAAGATCAAAATACCTCTTGTATGTCACTCCACTTCCCACTCCTCTTGCATAACCTCCATTTTCCTTACCTAATACAAGTGTCATGGCATCAGTGCCTTGATCTACCTGCAAGGTTCCTTCTTTGATCTTGTCCTCAGTTTCTTTCTGCACACACAATAATGGATAAATAGGTTTATTATACGAAAATGAACAAATAAGAAATTTACCAAATTCGTTACATATTTGATATCACGAGACTTTAGTTTACTCAAGTTTTTATCGTAGACAACACAAACATCTTATAATTTTCATTGTAGACGATACAAATTATGAATTAGACAACTCTCCAAATTAAACACTAGCTTAGGATGTTGTTAAAATAAACAAATCTTGAAAACACCCTAAATAAAATAGTTTGCTATATGTGAAGTCAAATACAATTGATTTGCAGTTTTGCACACTCAAAATGTTTATGTTTTGTCATTTATACCTCTACATCATTTAGTGGAGTGTGCAAATCAAGACACAAATATTAAAAGTATAAATGTCATGACATATTATTTTGAGTGTGCAAATAAATTAGTGAAGTGTGCAAATCACTTCTCCCAATACAAATTTATGTTTATGCAAACTATGCTTTAATTACTCTAAATTGTACTAGCCACAAAATGTTTTTAAATGGTGTTGGACGTGTTAAAATGTTTGATCAGTTTCGTGTTACAAAATACGAGTCATGTAAGTAGTGGTTTAAATTTCGTGTTACAAGATACGAGTCATGTAAGACCATTGGATACGGTTCAAGCCGTGGGGTAGTGTCATGGGTAAAAAAAGTGTCATCTCGTCATTTTTTCTCATGACACCAGTTTATTACATGACACCAAAACACTATCTCCCTCATAAAAAAATAGTGTCGTGGGTTCACACATACCTCACTAAAACACAAATACAACACAAAAAGATAAAAAAAAATGAAAAAAGGCCATGACGTGAGGTGGTGTTCTTAGCGCCAAAGACGATGGCACGAGGTCCGATATGGTTGATGGCGCCATAGCTTAGGCTAGTGCTATGCTTGAAACCATCAGCCCACCGTACCCCATGCTCTAAGACTAAGTAGTCATATGAAAAACTGAATTTGATGATAAATGCAAATAAGCTGGGATGTTTATATAAACTCGTATGATGACCTTGTAAGTTTATTGAGAATTTGATAACCTTACGTTTAAGTTTATAAGCTCATCCACTGAATTTTAATTACGAGTTTACAAGATTCATAAGAACTCTTGGATAAACTCATGTACATATAAAAACAGACTTATTGGTTTACGCTATAAGAATCGAGGCTTTTAGCCACATGAAATTTTTAGCCACTAGTAAATTCGTGGCTAAAAGTCTACTAAACGACAAGATAGTTGATTTTCAACATTTAACCTTAAAAACCATCTTTAGCCATGATGGTTTCATGGCTAAAACTTTTAATAACCTTGACTTTGACTTTCAACACGGAAATTTGGTCAAAAAAATATAGTGAAACTTTTAGTCACGACATGGTCGTGGCTAAAAGTGATTACTATTATACTCTTATCTAAATGTTGACTCCCTATCACTCACAAAATGAACAATACCTTTTTTTTATTCTTTTATACATTATTTTATCAACTAACTGCTACTCACAAGTCACTTAGTGGGGATGTTAGTTGATTTTTAAATCCAATATATGTGTTCATAGTGGGTTTGGTAGTTAGTAATTTATAATTTATGGGTTCATGAATTGGTTAGTGGCATTGTTGTGGTAGCTTCTTAACATCTGTAACCCATTATCTTTCTTTTTTATTATGTGTAAAACATTGGTGTTTCCTTAGTCTTTTTGAATGCCACATGTCCATAATTCACCTATATTTGTGTGGTTTTGGGTTCTGTCATCATCTTCTTAGATTTCGTTCCATAAGGTATGTTCTGATCTTTTATTTTTTTTAAATTCGATTCTCTTAATTAGGGTTATTGGGTTAGGGTTTGTGGTTTCTGTTTTTTGTGATTGTTGGGGTTTTTATTTATGATAAAGATTGGATTCAGTTGATTTTAGGTGTGATAAATTGAATTCAGTTAATGGTTTACTATCATAATGATTGGATTTGGTTAATTGTCTCTTCGATGCCACCGATCTCTTCGTTGCCGCCGTTTATAGTGTGTGGCGATGTTGATCGGTGTGTGACGATGAGCGGTTTGTAATCTTGGCCGATAATGAGTTAACCATTAACGTGGGTTACGTGTTTGCTGACACATGTTTGTGTTGGATTCAGTTAATGGTTTACTATCATAATGATTGGATTCGGTTAATTGTCTCTTCGATGCCACCGATCTCTTCGTTGTCGCCGTTTATAGTGTGTGGCGATGTTGATCGGTGTGTGACGATAAGCGGTTTGTAATCTTGGCCGATAATGAGTTAACCATTAACGTGGGTTGCGTGTTTGCTGACACATGTTTGTGTTGTTGATGTGAAACCACGGTAGTGAAAGGGCTACAGCTGCAAATTAGCAGTGGTAAAGAAGTATGTGAACAAGGCTCAATATCTGTAATGTTTGTTGCCGACTGTTTCCAACGCTACAGTCTTTTCGATGTCGTTGATTGCTTTGTTGCCACCATCCATGGTGTGTGGCGATGTTCATAAGCGTGTGACGATTTGAATATCTGTAATCTATTTTAACAAAAGGCAGTCCCATTTGGTATTCCACGTTCTCCTGAGTACACTAACCCCAACTTTATTTTTTTATGCGTGGGGGATATGTGGTGGTATATCTTTTCAAACGTGGGAGTTGTTGCTCTAGGTACGTACCCCCACGTGGTTAACGGATTTTTAATATACACTTAGAGCATCGTGTATTTTTCAGCGGTTCTGCCTAGATATAGAAAGTGGTGTGTGGTATGTGTAGTATATACTATGCGTTCGCCAAGATGATAAGGATAACGATTCTAAAAGGCTGTGAGATTTAACTGGAGGCTTGGCAGGGCAGGTTCGTAGCTTTGCAGCTATGGCGGATTTATCCTTGAGATTGTTCGTACCTTGGCGGGGCAGGTTACTGATTCTGCAGCCATGGCGGATTTATCCTTGAGATTTTTAGTCCCGATATGCTTTTTCACCCGAGTCTATGGTTGTTGTAAGCTGTAGTTGCGTCTGATATGCGTGTGGTTACAAAGGCTGATTTTATAGCTGTCGTGTTTCAAGAGACTTTAATGATAATATTTGAGCGTCTCTAACGAGATATAATTAAAATTCAGATTGGGTGCATCTTGGTGGGGCAAACTTGCTGAGTTTTCAGCCATGGCGGCCGTATCTTCATATCCGATTGCTCACTTATCTGAGCTTAAAGTTTAGATTATGCGAATATGATGGTCCTTCCATGTCTTGCAGGCGTAAATATATGTCCCGATTTCTTAAAGAAACAGCTTACCTATCGACCAAACATCTTCAGGTAATTGATGGTAGTATTGCTGTTGGTAGCTGGGGTCATTTCTGGCTCATGCTTTTTGTTACTGTTTTTTTATATGAATAAAATTATGTATGCGCCGATTTATCCTTGAGATTGTCCGTCCCGGTATACTTTTTGACCCGAGTCTGTGGTTAATGTAAGTTGTAGTCGCGTCTGATATGTGTGTGGTTACAAAGGCTGTTTTATAGCTGTCGTGTTGCAAGAGGTTATGATGATAATATTTGAGTGTCTCTAAGGAGATATAATCAAAATTCGGATTGCGTGCATCTTGGCAGGGCAAGCTTGCTGAGTTTGCAGCCATGGCGGCCGTATCTTCGTATCCGATTGCTCACTTATCTGAGCCTAAAGTTTAGATTATACGAATATGATGGTCCTTTCATGTCTTGCAGGCGTAAATATATGTCCCGGTTTCTTAAAAAAACAGCTTACCTATGGACCAAACATCTTTAGGTAATTGATGGTAATGTTGCTGTTGGTAGCTGAAGGTACAGGTCATTTCTGGCTCATGCTTTTTGTGCTGTTTTTTTATATGAATCAAATTATGTATGCATCGATTTATCCTTGAGATTGTCCGTCCTGGTTTGATTTTTTACCCGAGTCTGTGGTTGCTGTAAGCTGTAGTCGCGTCTGATATGTGTGTGGTTACAAAGGCTGCTTTTATAGATGCCGTTTTTCAAGAGGATGTGATGATAATATTTGAGCGTCTCTAAGGAGATATAATCAAAATTCGAATTGCGTGCATCTTGGCAGGGCAAACTTGCTGAGTTTGCAGTCATGGCGACCGTATCCTGATATCCGATTACTCATTTATCTGAGCCTAAAGTTTAGATTATGCGAATATGATGGTCCTTCCATGTCTTGCAGGCGTAAATATATGTCCTGGTTTCTTAAAAAATCAGCTTACCTATGGACCAAACACTTCAGGTAGGTAGTATTGCCATTGGTAGCTGAAGGTATGGGTCATTTTTGGCTCATGCTTTTTGTTACTGTTTTTTATATGAATCAAATTATGTATGCACCATTTTATGTATTTGTGTTTTTATCAGGTCAGCGGGCCATACCGTTTCTAAATTTGAATGTGGATTGAGTTGAGATCCAATTTTCTAGCCTCACGATTATGCCGGGTGTAAGGACTGGATATTAGAGTTTATGATGAACTCGAATAAGGTTCGCTAAAGTCGTTAACCTTCGTATCTTGGCGGGGAAAACTCTTAAGTTTGCAGCGATGGCAGATATGTATGCTTTTCTCGAGCACTAATCAATCTGAGCCTCATATTGCAAAAAAGCTAGATGAGAGCGATAATGTAACTGAATTTGGTGACATGAGGTTTGACTAATAACCAATAATTGCTGGAAATTTGTACATTTGGTTCTAAATCAGTTTTAAATTTGGGTTTGTCGATATTTATGCTTAAATTTTGTTTTTTTAATGTGCAGAGAATTGAACATTGGCCAAAAGAGTGATTTTCATATACAGAAGTGTATGCGTTGTCTTTTTGGAAGATAGAAAGAAAGGTAAGGCTTTCTTCATGACACTAATTAGACCTGTATGCATTTCTATTTTCCTTCATGATAAAACTAAAGATATTTGTCTAGTGATTTGAAATTAAATGGTGTTTAAAATGGTCTAATTTAGAAGCCGTTTACAGGGTGTTTGGGTCTGTGTACTGCAAATGTGCAGCTTTAAGGGGTGTTTGGCTCATATTTTAATAACCTTTTTAGTCTTTTATTTTCAGTCAAGAGGCTGCAATGATAATATTTGAGTGTCTCTAAGGAGATATAATCATAATTCGGATTGCGTGCATCTTGGCGGGGCAAGCTTGCTGAGTTTGCAGCCATGGTGTCCGTATCTTGATATCCGATTGCTCACTTATCTGAGCCTAAAGTTTAGATTATGCGAATATGATGGTCCTTCCATTTCTTGCAGGTGTAAATATATGTCCAATTTCTTAAAAAATCAGCTTACCTATGGACCAAACATCTTCAGGTAATTGATGGTAGTATTGCTGTTGGTAGCTGAAGGTATGGGTCATTTCTGGCTCATGCTTTTGTTCGTTTTTAATATAAGAATCAAATTAATGTTAATGCCGCCTTTTATCTGTTTAGTGTTTTTATCAGGTCAGCGGCCCATACAGTTTCTAAATTTTAATGTAGATGTGAGTTGAGATCCAAATATTCACACCTCACGATAACCGGGTGTAAGGACTGAAGATATTAGAGCTATGATAACACGAATAAGCTTCGCTAAAGTTCGTTAACCTTCGAGTATGTTGGCTGGGCGGAAACTCTAAGTTGTGCAGCGATTGCGATATGTATGCTTTTCTCGAACACTAATCAATCTGAGCCTCATATTGCAAAAAAGCTAGATAAGAGCGATTATGCAACTGAATTTGGTGACATGAGGTTTGACTAATAACCAATAATTGCTGGAAATTTGTACATTTGGTTCTAAATCAGTTTTAAATTTGGGTTTGTCGATATTTATGCTTAAATTTTGTTTTTTAGTGTGTAGAGAATTGAACATTGGCCAAAAGAGTTATTTTCATATACAGAAGTGTATGCGTTGTCTCTTTGGAAGATAGAAAGAAAGGTACGGGCTTTCTTCATGACACTAATTAGACATGTATGCATTTCTATTTTCCTTCATGACAAAACTAAAGAAATTTGTCCAGCGATTTGAAATAAATGTGTTTAAAAATGGGCTAATTAAGAAGCCGTTTAAGGTTAGTTTGGTAAGGTACAGTTTTTACACGCAAATGTGCACTTAAAGGGTTGTTTGGTTCTGCATATTTATAAGATAACCTTTATATCATATATATCATCACTTTAAAAACTTTTATCAGCACTTATAAGCTGCTTATATGTAAGCACTTTATTAAATAGTGTTTGGATTTGCTTACTAAGATATGCTCATAGTAAGATACTAAGATATTAGAACAAATTCGTGCATTCGTAATCAAATAATGAACAGAGGAGGAAGTGACCAAAAAAATCGACAACACGAATTGATTCATCAGTTAAAGGTAGTATAGGGAAGTAGACATAGTGTGAAATTAGCTAATACGTCTATAATAGATGTGTGTCGTTTTTAGTATCATCTAATATGATATAGGTAAGATTTCATACAATCCTTTTTAACGATAACTGTTTCATGATTTGACATGAAATGTTCTGTTGAGTACTTCAACATATGCTTTGATATATTTTGATAAGTATAATGTGTTAGATGTTAGGTAGAATGGGGATGGAATAAACTTACAGTCAGAAAAACGACCCTCTTTGCTTTGTATTTAGAAACTAGCCACTTTAAGATGCATAATTAAGTTTTGATACGGCAGCTTACAACCTTGCTAGCTCTATAAAACCAAACAATTTAAATTAGTTTCGGTAGAAGCCATGTCATCTTTATCTATATCTAGCTCTTTTTAGATACGGGACCTCAGATTATGTCGTGGCCATAAAGCTAATTGAAATAGGTTGATACTGATTACAGTTGAACCTGTACTTTTGTGCCCTTATTGATCAACGGAAAACAAAACCTGTAATGCAATAAAATTTGTATCTGAACATACTACATCTGATAACGCTTTGTTTAATTATGCAGGATGGTTCCAACAGAGGCTATTCTCCAGGCATTAGGGGATTATAAATGACTAGCGAGATTGGACAAAATGGGTCGGGTGTGTGGTAGTTGTAGCACTCGGGAAGGGATAGGAGTAAGTGGAATGGTAAAGCTTAATTCACACAAACCTGTTTGCTTCTTAGATAATTCAAATAGACCTAGCGATATTAACGTGGTAGGCCGGTAGCGCCCGACCGATTCGACCGACTTTTGCTTTTTCATAAAGCCAATATATTATAATCTATGTCAAGATTTTTGGCACGGATCTTCAACTATTTAAAAAAAATTGTCTCCTATTCAAATTGATATAAATAGAACTCTTACAATCATATGAAAAAAGAAATCATTGGTTTCCTTTTTTTTTTGCCATGAACTGCACTTGATAAGCCAATTTCTTCAATTCAAAATCCATTTTCACATAATGTTCACTCCTTCAGGGCTGCAATTGAACATGAGAAGAAGAGGCAAGAGGAGAACTATGAGCATGGTCAAGTGGCGAAAAATAATTAACTCACTATGGCTTGGGAACGGGAAAAGTTATGCGCTAAGATGGCTAATGCTGATACTTATGTTTTTTGAATTCATTATTGACATTTTACCACTTAATGAGCATGTTGTGGAATCCGATAAAGCACATATGATATTAATGTTAGATCACATATGATATGTAATTCTAACAAAATCACATGTAATTCGATATTAGTGTTAAATCACATATGATATTATACAAATATTAAAATTGGTGTTTACAAATATTAAAATTAGTGTTTAATCAGATGTGATTTCTTCATGCAAAGTTTAAACAACGAAAAAAAGAACGTGAAAAAAGTGAAGAAAACAAAAAAAAGTTTTTCAAAAGTATATCAAAGTGTCCGTCTATAGAAAGATAATTAAACGTTGGTCGTGACGGTATAATTTGTTTTATCTAGCGATTAACGGTTCATGAGATATTTAAATAATAAAAAATATGTGAAATAATAAAATGTTTTTGATTTCAACCATTGATTTCTTTTATATGAATGTTGAGGATGAGTCCCTGGTATCTAAACAACTATTGGTATCCAAAATAACT
Source organism: Tanacetum coccineum (assembly GCA_026074375.1). Classification (NCBI taxonomy): domain Eukaryota; kingdom Viridiplantae; phylum Streptophyta; class Magnoliopsida; order Asterales; family Asteraceae; genus Tanacetum; species Tanacetum coccineum. The sequence continues at coordinate 57,499 of BQNB010005107.1, forward strand.
CTTATCAAAATTTTAATACTATTTTATTTTATATTCAGTTTGTTATTTTATTTTGTACCGAGTTAATTTAAGAAATTAAATGATACTCACTTTTAGTCGTGGTTAAAATTTTTAGGGCAAATGGTCTAAAAATGCATCGAAGTTACCACCTTTTTCTTTTCTCAGCTATGAACTTTTAATTTTTTTTTGTGTCACCACTTTGCTAATCTTCCTATTGTAGTCATGATTAGTAAAAAATATGACGTGGCAACTCTATTAAGAAATGCGACCGTTATATATGTTTCCCTTTAACCCTTTAACTTTTTTTTAAAATCACCCCCTTTATTTCCCTTACACCCATTCATAACACATTTTCACCTTTCACCCACCACAATCTTGTGCTACAGTAAACCCTAATTCATCGAACAGTAAACCCTAATTCACCCACCAATTGAACATGGCGAAGGGAAACGGTAATGTCCTTATCTACGTATATGTTAGATTATCTGCTAGTAGGTTTTCTTATCTGCTTATATGTTAAATTATATTCTTATATGTTAGATTAGCTGCTTATGCTTTAGCAACTCTATCTTCTTATGTGTTAGCTTTTTTGCTTATATTTTAGCTTATCTGCTTATATTTTAGCATTTATGCTTATTTGTTAGATTATGTGCTTAACAGAGGTCTTAAATGAGTGTTTGTATTAGGGCAATGTAGCTTGAATATTTAGGCTGAATGGGATTGAATGGGATCGTATTTTCAATTGGCTTTGTTTGGATATGATCCAGTTTAGGAGTTTCCTTGTTTAAGAGTTTGTTGTTGCCTTGCAGAAATCATTGCTATCGATTTAGATACTAGCTCATACAACAGCAGCTCAGACTCTGACAACAACACCTCAGACTCAGCTAGCACTTCTCAAATTAGCACTTATGAGGAGATTGATTATGACTCTCCAGAATACAAAGGGCCACCTAAGAGTTTGCTAAAATGGTATGGCTATTTATCAGATGAGTACAAGGACAATGGCAGGTTATGGGGTTTAAAATCAGGAGGTAATGAGAGTGATGCAAAACCTTCTTTCTCAGACATTTGAAAGGCTAAAGCATGTATGTTGGCTAAAGCACAAGCATATGATGCATCTTCTAAGGCTAAAGTACAAGCATGTGGGTCAAAGGCTGAGCTACAAACATCTGGGTCAAAGGCTAAGCTACAAACATCACCTAAAACCCTCATTGTCAAAAGCCCTGTACCAATAACAAATTGTGTACTTGGGCTTGCAAATGCTAAAACCTGGGATGTTATTCTTAGCAAGACCTTGGGAGTGAAGATACCCCCAACTATGGCTTGTGCAGAAGAGAAAGATTAGCAGGGGAAGTTGATTTTACCTTTTTATGTATTTTGGTTTTTTGGTCCTTATGTAATGGTAGTAGATGTTAATCCATTATGTACTTGTAAAACAATATGTCTTTAACTGAATTTTTGATGTTAGAATGGTTTGTGTTTTGGTTAATGAAGTAAGGATATTATGTGCTTATTCTGCTTGTTTGATTGACAAATGTGTGTCCAGGCAGCATTGATTATTAGCTTAAACACATAGTATGTCAGGATTTGCTAAGGTAACTATTCTTAATTTTCTTTTGCAAAAATAATTATGCTTAGTTCAGACAGCTTAGATGACAAGAAAGGGCCATCAAAAGCAAGTGTTCCTATATTTGAGGGGCCATCAGTACAAGGATTGCTAGACTGGTATGGATATAACACTATTGAGGAATATCTATCATGGAACTACTTTCCAAGCACAGACAAGGATATCACTGATGAGAATTGCATTCATGAATCTAACTATGCAATGTCCAAAGGTAAATATGTACCAATTTCCACAATCCTAAAGTCAAAAGCCATGTACCAGTTACAGGATGTGTGCTTGGACTAGCAAATGTTACAACATGGGATGAAATCGTGAACAAAATGGGAGTGAGTAAATCTAAAATTTGTGCAAACAAGTCAAAGGGGAAAAGAAAGGTTTCATATGAAAGTTGATCTTGTTCTTGTTAAAGATCAAAGTATTTTGGGTAGTCTGACATGGTAGTCTAACATGTATTAGATTGAAACTTGTATGTTGGCTTATGTAATGGTGATCATGTACTATTTAAAACCTTATATAATTTAAAGTAGTGTTTGGATTTAAAATTTGTATGTTATTGCAGTTTATGATGTTCATGGTATGTTTGGTTTGTGTGATAATTGCAATTGAAGCTTCCAATTGCAGCTTGCATTTGCATCTTGCATTTACAAGTTGTATTTGCAACTTGCATTTGCAGCTTGCATTGGCAACTTGCATTTGCAGCTTGCATTTGCATCTTGCATTTGAAGGTTGCTTACCCCGCAACAAGCACTTGCAACATCCAAACTTACCCATTTGCTTGCAATTACAACAACCAATGTATTGTCAATTTGGTTGCATTTGCAGCATTTGTTTTGTTTAGCAACAAGCATTTGCTTTGCTGCAAGCTACTGCAACAAGCATTTGCAGCAAGCATTTAGTACAAGTATTTGCTTTGCTGCAAGCTACTGCAACAAGCATTTGCAGCAAGAATTTGCTATAAGTATTTGCTTTGCTGTAAGCTACTGTAACAAGCCTTTACAGCAAGCATTTGCTACAAATATTTGCTTTGCTGCAAGCTACTGCAACAAGTATTTGCATCTTGCATTTGCTTTGCAATTTGAATTTTTAGCAAGTATCTAACCATTTGAACACAAAGATCATACATTAAAACTTAACCATTACATTAACAAAGATCATACATTACTGAAAAGGCTCATACTTAACCATTACAAACATCAAACATTAACAAAGATCCTAACATTACAAACATTACACCTAAACCATTACATTACAAAGATAAGACCTAAACCATTACATTACTACCATAACACATAAACCATTACATTATACATCTATTAGCATACCAAATCCAACACAAACCACTGAGAAAGATCCTAACATAATGAAAAACAACCAAACCAAACAATTTAGCTATGACTTTGTAGCTCTCAACTCTTCTTCCAACCTTGACTTTTCCATAGCAAGAACATTAATCACTTATTCATAATCCATATGCTTCCTTGATTGTTTTTGCTTTTGAAATATCCTATACAATAACTCTTTGTAGTATTTACTTGGAAGATCATTATCCAAAAAATCATAAACATTTCATTTTGAGCATGTTACAAATATGGGCAAGGTGGGGGGCGGGGGGGCGGCGGGATTTTTGTCTTTGTTTTTTGTCGTTTTTTACTGTTTTAATAATTGAGCGGGTTACATTTACAAAAGTATTCAACTCTACCACTGATTACCCGGGATTCGGATGAAGTCCAAGATGGCATGATTAAGGTTCTTTTGATTTTCGATCGTTAGAAAATTTTGGGGGTGAAAATGTGTTATGAATGGGTGTAAGGGAAATAAAGGGGGAAAGGGGGTAATTTTGTAAAAAAAAAGTTAAAGGGTTAGAGGGAAACATATATAACGGTCCCATTTCTTAATAGAGTTACCACGTCTAGAGGTGACAATTTTAGACCTATGGGTCTAGATGGGTCTAGTTGGTTGAATATTTTTAATGGATGGGGTCTAGATTGGTCTCTCTTAAATTTATAGATGAGTCTAGATGGGTCTAGCATTTTTTCCTCAATATTATAGATAGGTCTAGTTGGGTAAATATTTTTAAGAGATGGGTCTAGTTGGGTAAATATTTTTAAGAGATGGGTCTAGTTGGGTCTCCCTTAATATTTATAGATGGGTCTTGTTAGGTATAGCATTTTCATCTGTTTTTATATTTTTATACGTTTTCGACCGATTTCGACTGATTTCGTCCGTTTTCGACCGATTTTGACCATTTTTGACTGATTTTGACCGATTTCCACCGATTCCGACAGTTTTTGACCGATTTCGACTGGTTTCGACCGTTTTCGACCATTTTTGACCGATTTCGACCGTTTCGTACGTCTTCGACTGATTTTTACCGTTTTTGACAGTTTTCGACAAATTTCGACCGTTTTCGACCGATTTCCACCCTTTTTGACCGATTTTTACCGATTTCGACCGTTTTTGACATATTTCGACCATTTTCGTACGTCTTCGATCAATTTTTACCGTTTTTGATCGTTTTCGACCATTTTTGACCGATTTCGACCGTTTTTGACCGTTTTCGTACGCCTTCGATCGATTTTTACCGTTTTGACACTTTTTGACTGATTTCGTCCGTTTTTGACCGTTTTGATCGATTTCCACCATTTTTGACTAATTTCGACAGTTTTTGACCGATTTTGACCATTTTTGATCGATTTCGAAAGATTTTGACCTTTTTGACTAATTTTGAGCGTTTTCGTACATCTTCAACCAATTATTATTGTTTTTGACAGTTTTCGACCGATTTTGATCGATTTCAACCGTTTCGATTGATTCTGACCGTTTTCGACCAATTTTGTCCGTTTTCAAAATTGGATATCAAGTACTTTCGACTAAAATCAGTCAAAATAAGTCAAAATCGGTCGAAATGGATCAAAATCAGTCAAAATCGGTTGAAAACAACCGAAAACGGTCATATTGGTCTAAAATGGTCGGAATCAGTCAAAATCGGTCGAAATCGGTCGAAAACGTTAGAAATCAGCCGAAAACAGTGGATAACGGTCGAAATCGGTGGAAAACGATCGAAATCGGTGGAAAATGGTCGAAAACTATCAAAATCAGTCGAAATCAATGGAAATAGGTCGAAAATGGTCGAAATAAGTTGAAAACGATGGAAATCGGTGGAAATCGGTTGAAAACAGTGGAAAACAGTCAAAATCGGTGGAAAACGGTCAAAACCGATGGAAATCAGTCAAAATCGGTGGAAATCGGTCGAAAACGGTCAAAATCGGCCGAAAATGGTGGAAATCGGTCGAAAATAGTGGAAATCGGACGAAATCGGTCTAAATCGGTCGAGAATGGTGGAAATCGGTCGAAAATAGTGGAAAACGGTCAAAATCGATGGAAATCGGTCGAAATCGGTGGAAAAAGGTCGAAGACGGTCAAAATCGGTCGAAATCTATGGAAATCAGTCAAAATCGGTCAAAAACGATCAAAATCGGTCAAAATCGATGGAAATCGGTAGAAAATGGACTAAAACGGTCAAAATAGATCGAAAACGGTTGAAAACGAACAACAAATGTTAAAAAAATAATAAGGTACCAAACTCATCTATACCCGGAACCAACCCGTCTAGACCCGACCCATCTAGACCCTAACCCATCTAGACCAATGTTTCTAAAAGACCCATCTAGACCCAAACCAATTTAGACCAAAACCCATCTAGACCCATGACCCAACCCAACCCGACCCATCTATTTTGCCACCTCTAGCCACGTCAGATTTTTACTAATCATGGCAACAATGGGAAGATTAGCAAAGTGGTGGCACACAAAAGAAAATTTAAAAGTTCATAGCCGAGAAAAGAAAAAGGTGACAACTTCGATGCATTTTCAGACCATTTGCCCAAAGTTTTAATATAGTTTCGGAAAAAAAAGTTTTAAATAGTTTTTGGCAAAATTAGGTTTGCCTCTAAAATTTTGGCACGAAGTAGGAACGACATGTCATGACTAAAGGTTTTATGTAAAATAATATTTTTTATTTATATATATATATATATATATATATATATATATATATATATATATATATTAATTCATAATTATACAGTCATACTTAGCCCCATATATAAGTTATAGATATATATATATATATATAATGTAAATTATATAAAAAAGTGTGTTGGGAACAAGTTTAATTTTTATTTGATATGTTTGTTATAAAAATAATGTGAGTCATGTAAGTCGCGTTGACGATAACATAGATTATGCGTACGATATAAGTTCTACGTTAAAAGAGTATTATCAGTTAGCATTCATCAGTTTGTATCATTAGTTATATGCACGTATCAGCTAACATTCATCGGTTATACAACGTAGGTCAACAAGTGTCTTCATATTCAATCGAGTTACATTATCAGTAATTCAAGTTATCGAGTCGGGTCAACCAACCCTAGTTTCTTCATATTTAATCGAATTGAATTTTCGCATTTCATTTTATTGTACCAACCTAGGTCAACAATTATACAAAGTTTCAAGAAAGTCGAGTACCATGTTCATCTTTTTATTTGAAATGAAGAGTATTAATGATCATAAGAAAGTGTTATCACATTTGAGAATATTCAAGTGATGATCGAGATATGTGAATCAACCAAGTATCTTCATATTCATCCGAGTTGCATTATCGCATTCCATTATATTACAATGATAGCGCTTATACAAAACAACATCTTTTGAGTGACGCACGTCAAATACAATGAGTATTGATGATCAAGATATGTAAACCAAGTGTCTTTATATTTAATTGAGTTGCATTATCACATTTTATTCTACTACAGTGAGAACGCTTATACGAAACTGTTGGTCCATGATGACATCAATTAACGTCTATTTTATAGCATCATTTATCCCATGTTATTAACTCATTTTGTATAATTATTGCAAAGAATTGTTACTTAATCGTTTATATTTGAGAATTGCAGTAATTATGGAGTAATTGGTGAAAGTTAGCAAAAGGTGCGCATTCTGGAGCTTATATGAAGATATTTTGAAGATTACTATTCTGAAGACCAATACGTCGTATCCATCAAGGAAGATATAGCGTATCTGTGCCTGCACTCACCAAAAACCACAGAGGAATAAAGCTCAATACGTCGTATCCAGATAGACTCAATACGTCGTATTCAAAATATGGAATCAATATAATATTCTAGAAGATATCAAGCGTGGTCCCTAAAGCGTGGGTCCCAACTCCAATAAACCCCAATTACGCCGTATCCAAAAACTTGGAAACGCGCGTATCAAACTACTTTCAGACCATACAAAACGAAAAATCAAAAACAGTTGTTAAGATGTGCTAAAACATATACTCGGTACCAATGGACGATAAAATTCAATTTACAGAATAGAAGAACAGTAGCATAATAGAAGGTAGGGGTTCAAGCAACATTAGAATATCAATGACCATAGAAGACATCGTGTAATACCAATACTATTAGTAAACGTTCAGTTTTTGTATCATTCGTTTAGACCCGGTTATATTAAACTTTGCTAAAAAATTACATTTTGTATTTATTAAGATGTTTGAAAGCTAAATAACTTCTGTTTTACCATTGTTTATGAAGTATCTGATTAGTGTATATTTTGTTTTTATCTCGATTTCTTGATTATCGATGAATGCTTGTATATGTTTATCATTTATACTTGTTATACGCACTTTTGTATGCGACCTAATCATTCAACTGATCTAGTGACACGGACCAAGTAGATCTAGATGTCAGTCTAAAAGCTCTCCATATAGTAATTTGAATACATCAGAATCATAGTTACACAAATATTGTCCTTCTAAGTCTGTGTCTAGGATACGCTTCGGGCTTAACTAGTTTAATGATATGCCAATGGTTTATTGTCGTGTTGACGAGTAGATACTTAGATAATTCAACAAGTAACGTTCTGATTCCATTGGATAGTTGGACAAGTGGACTACTAGTGTATAAATTGCCATTAAGCGGTAAGTGGGTAAAGTCTCTATGAACTAGGGTTTAACAAGATCACCATTGATTTAATACCTAAGATAGATTATAAATAGCAAATAAGGATGCTTTATGCGGAACCCCGTGCTTTAACTGAGACAGAATTGTGAATGATATCTAAGTTCTATAATATGGCATGTAACAGCCTAAATTCTTTTAGAATAGATAAGCCACCATCGAGAGAAGAAATCCATGCTCGCATAATAAACAAACCAATCATTCTAATCGGATATAATAAAAGTTAAAACAGTTTCTTAATTTGTGCTCGACGTTCTTTATCTTTTGTTAATTAGCTTGCATGGGTTAAAGTGCCTGTGGGTTAAAGTGCCTTGAATTGATTGTAGTCACCAACCAAACCGTGCCAGTCTCTCAGGCTGAAAACCCCCTTTTCCCGTTAGAATTAGGAACTAGGACTGACATAGGTTTAGAATATAATAGAATTAACATAGATTAGATAACCAAGATATTAATTAAATTGATAGGTTTAACCTCGCTTCAAGTGTTCGACACCCTACTTACCACAAAACTACTACCGATCGGGTACACTGCCCGTTAAAGTGTTATTTTTGGTTTAGTCGGCAAAATATAAATTTAAAACTTGAATCAATAAAATATACACCACACAACGACACATCAAGTTTTTGGCGTTGCTGTCGGGGATTGAAAATTAATGTTGATTTTTATTTGATATTTTGGTTTTTAACATTAGATTAGATCTAACCCATAGGATTAGTGTAGTTTAGATTAATGTATATTCTTGTATATTCTGTAAATTTTGTATATATTTCTTTAATTATTTGTTTGTATATTTGTGTGTTTAATTGTTTGTGTATTTAAATTGTTTTTCTTAATACACTAAAACTGGTTGATAGTTGAATACGACGTATCCACTTCCATCGGATACGGCGTATCCAGTTCTCTGTCCAATACAGCGTATTCACCCAACAGATTAATACGGCGTATCCACTTCCATTGGATATGGCGTATCGATCATCTGGAACAGAAACTAAAATCTTGGTTTTCCTGGTTGATTCTCGCGCCAATTTTTTTTCCTATCTTCATAACAAATCCTACTTATTGTTTATCCTTTGTTTCAGGTAGTGTATGACAAGGAGTTCTATGAACGAACCATTTACACCTTACAAAGAACCTGAACGAGAATTTCGATCATCAAGGAGACACTTCAAGACTTTAAGTCTTGACGAATTGAGATTGCCTGATTTCAATCTACTTTCTGACCAAGAATACTCGGAGGAAGAAGAAGCAGAAGCAATGACGGAAACCATGGAGCAATATATGAGCAAGACCCGAACGGACTATGTATCGGGAGTCGCTAGGCCCAAAATTTATAACAAAGATCAATTTGAACTGAAAGGCCAATTTCTTAAGGAGCTTTGAGCAAACACGTTTAGCGGTTAGGATAATGAGGATGCAAATGAACACATTAAGAAAGTTCTCGAAATTGTTGACTTATTTCTTGTTCCTAACATCACTGTGGATCAACTAATGCTCTGATTCTTCCTATATCCTTAACTGGAGCCGCAAGTAAATTGGCTTAGAAATGAACCAACTGGTTCAATCGAAACTTGGGAAGATCTTAAGACTAAGTTTTTGAACAAATATTGCCCACCTGGTCGAACTGCGAAGAAAATGAAGGAAATCAACAACTTTCAGCAAGAGCCTGATGAAACCCTTTATCAAGCATGGGAGCGCTTTAAAGAACTCTTGATGAAGTGTCCTCAACACTATTTGACTGAGATGCAGGAGGTAATTTTGTTCTACAATGGGTTGGATGTTCCAACACGACAGATTCTTGACTCAAGAGGCGTCGTTCCGACTAAGACAGTTGCAGATGCTAAAACGGCCATCCAAGAAATGGCTGAATACTCTCAAAAATGGCACAATGGAACATCTAGAAGAAGAAGTACTAAGACTTCTGATGGACTGGCTGCTATACAAGCACAACTGAACAATCTGGGAAGAGAGATCAAGAAGGTGAATGAAAAAGTTTATGCTGCTCAAGTAGGATGTGAACAATGCAAAGGACCCCATTACACCAAAGATTGCCCGCTAAAAGAAGAAGGGAAAACCCTAGAAGAAGCTTACTACACGCAATTTGGTGGACCTTTTCAAGGTGGGGGATATAGAGCAACAGCTCCAGGGTACTATCAGAGGAACAACGTAAACCCTTCGTACCAAGAATGAAGGCAATCTATGGAAGATACCCTGAGCAAATTCAGGAGTGAATCAGCAAAGAGACACGAGGAAAATTCTAACTTGATCAAAGAAATCCGAGCTACGACAGATGCTGCCATAAGGAACCAAGGAGCATCAATCAAAACTTTAGAAATACAAATCGGGCAAATGAGCAAGGTACTACAGGAAAGAGGATTTAGAAGCCTACCAAGCTCAACTGAAACGAACCCGAGATACAAAGTCAAGTCGATTTCAACCACTATTGAAGTTGATTCACACTCGATACGCCGTATTGGATCATCCCAATACGCCATATCTACTGGACAGAACAGTAAACTGTTGTACAAGTCAAGACAAACGACGGTTCCTTTTCCAAGTCGTTTGGATAATCATTACTATGAAGATGAAGAGGAGAACTATGGACCAAAATTTGCGAAAGCTTATGGAGCTTCACATATCAATGACACCATACTCAAAAAGGAGAAAGACCCAGGGAGTTTCACTCTACCTTACTTTATTAATAATATTTGCTTTGATAATGCCCTTGCTGACTTAGGAGCTAGCGTTAGTGTTATGCTTCTCTCGACCTACCTTAACTTAGGATTAGGCGAATTAGCTTACACTAGGTTAACAATAGAATAACAGATAGGGCAACGAAATATCTAAAAGGAATAGCTAAAAACGTACTAGTAGAAATTGGCAAATTTACTTTCCCAGTAGACTTTATAATTCTTGATATACCTGAGGATATCAAAGTGCCCTTGATCCTCGGAAGATCATTTTTGTCTACCGCACGTGCTAAAATTAATGTTTACAAGAGAAAGATTACCTTAAGAGTTAGGGAAGAAAAGATTATTTTCAAAAGTGTTAAACTTGCTAGTAGTTTAATTAAGAAGGTCTACATGCTAAGTTTGAGAGAAAGAATGGAACTTGACTTAGAAGCTAGGCTTATGGGAGAGACCTTAGTGTTAAATAGATCATTAGACCCTTTCTTGGAAGATTACATTGAATTAAATGATCTAAATGAACCATTTAAGCTTAGGAGAAATCAAGGTGATGATTTAATGCCCACCATTAAGGAAGGTGAGGTAATTGAGGAATTTAGAACTAGGGATGAAGATCTTGATACTAGAATTGATGATTACCCTAGTTATTATGACAATGATATGAAAATCCACATAGACTATGCTCACAACTAAAAGTTTTCATGCATGATAGGATTTGAATTTACACACGTCAACTTCTTCCCGTTATTGTACGTCAATGTGATGTCTAAAAAGTTTCATAATTCAATAATGAAAGTTAAGATGGTGTACAAAGGGGATAATGTTGTATGGGCATTAATGAATGTGCCTATTTTTGTTGGAATATTTTTTGTTGTGACCGACTTTGCAGTTTTAGAGAATATGGACGCTTATCGTGATGAAGGAATGGGCGATGTTATCGTTGGTGAACCGTTCTTAAGAGAAGTTGGAATTAAAGCGAGACGGTTTAAGGGAACGATTACCATTTACAATAGTGATGATGAAGTAACTTACCAAATGGTGCGATCACATCTGAGATTTAAAAACCACACTAATGAGCAATGCAACAAGATCCCACCATTACTGAAGGTAAGTGAAGTAATTTAGATGAATGGAATCTCGCATGCATACCAAAAGCTTAAAGGGTTCTACAAAGGAGTTTTGAATCTAGGACCCGATTACATTTGAAATGCGAAGATGGAAGAATGGCTCACACGCGGGCACATTAACGTGCATGAGATGGAATGATGAGAAGCTAAAGAAAAGTCAAACTTAAAGACTTCGATGTAAACAAAAGTGCTTCCCAGGAGACAACCCAGATTGTTATTTAATTTTATCTAGTCTTTCTTCCCAGACATCAATACGGCGTATCCGCTCCATACCATACGACGTATTGATTGTCTGGACGTTATCAGTCTTTATTTTTATTGCACTTTGAAAACATTATTGTCAGATTTGTCATACGACGTATTTACTAAACTGATACGCCGTATCCACCAGACTGACCCGTATTTTGTTTAGTTTAGTTTAAATTAACCATAGGTACCAAGATAGGAATGCACATGTTTTTCTTATATTTTATACAGGACCTCGTGATAGAAATATCAACGAAGTTGGTGAAATGCATATTTTCTGGAATTCTATGTGTGTGTTGTTCGTGTTAGGATTCAGACACTTTTCCAGCACACAATCTTGCTCATAAACGCAACTTGGAGAATCTACCGAGCAAATATCAGGGGAGTTTCTCATTCTAACTCTTTTTAAATTCCTGTATTTAATATTTTATATATACAACGAGGACGTTGTATAATTCAAGTGGAGGGATGTAATTAGAATGTTTATTTGTCCTATTTTTCACACTAAAATGCTTAAATTATACTCAAATTTTTTTTCAAGCATACTTTTGTGAAATTGCATGTTTCATAACCCGCACACAACAACCCTTGTTAGATATTGTGAGGATTTAGCCTATCCGTTTCTAAATGTTTACCCAAATTCCACAAAATATGAGTGTGCCGGTGATGTTGTAGACTTTAGAACTTGGCTTGGTATATCTCGAGACCCAATGATGAGTACTATGGATTTTGATGGAGTAAATTGTTTTAAATTGGTAAATTTTAGGATTAACCAAATCTCCTTTAAATGTTTCTTACTTAACCTAACTTATCACGAGTAGTTAACCTCCTGTTAGACACCTTTTTCACTCTCATCTTTAGAGTCGGAAGATACACTTTGACAACCCGTAGAGCCTATCCTTTATGAATTACCACCAACTATTTGGTTTCGTTACACCCTTACACCTCTAAACCTACCCTGTTAGTTTAGATTAAGTTTAATTTACAGTTGCTAGTTGCTTAATAGTGTATAAAGTTTTGTATTTCCGAGTCTTGTGTATTTTTCTATCTTTGGTCTGCGGTTGGAAATTTGCAAATTGCAAATGAGAATGTATTATTAGTAGTCAAAAACTCATGTGATTTTATGCTGTAACAATTTTGGTGAAACTGAAGAACGAAGAAACTATCGAAAGGAATTATCCGAACGAAATTATTATGATCGTGAATATGTAGAAAACATACACCGAGATTTGAAGTATAGTTTGCAAAAAAAAATGAAAAAAATGAGAAAAATACAAAAAGGGGGGGTGAATACGTTTCCATTAAAAAACTTTAAATCAAAGATTACATCACTCTTCTACTAGCGGTCCCATATATATATGGGGCCCGCCAAGTATATCAGGGGGCCGCTGACTTATGGGACCGCCTCCAGAAGAGGTTTTCAGACAAGATCTTTTGTATCAAATCACCAATCAAGTTTCACGCAATATGAGAAGTTTTGATAATTGGTTTATAATATCTAACACATATTCTAATAATATAATCATACTCGCATTTTTAGCACAAAGAGATACACAACCTTAACTAACAAGATATACACAACCAATCACATAATTATGGACACAATGCAAGTATAAAAGTAAAGCGGTAAATGTAAAGAAATAAGTAAAGTGAAAGGTAAAAGAAAATGCAAACCGACATGGTGACTTATAGTGGTTCGGTCATAAAGCTCCTCTTCGCCCTACTCCACTCCCTGAGTATCCAACTCGAGTGTTACTTTACTAATCAACAAGCTCCCTTTCGACGGAGAAAACCTTATACCAATGCTTACATTATTTTCCGACACTAAGCTAGATGTTGAGTTCTTCTTCGGGTACAACCAACCCGTTATGTTTTATGGCCCAACATAACAAACCTTGTGTTTTATGGCCTAAACACATAAACTGCGTCGCTTATATTATTTTCCGACACTAAGCTAGATGTCGAGTCCTTCTTCGGGTACAACCAAACCCGTTATGTTTTATGGCCCAACATAACAAACCTTGTGTTTTATGGCCTAAACACATAAACCGCGTCGCTTACATTATTTTCCGACACTAAGCTAGATGTCGAGTCCTAATCTTAGCTAGAACTAATCTACCACTTCACCAATGTATTTTAAGGCCTAAAATACTAACCAACCCTCAATCAACCCATCCAAATATATACATCATTTGGATCTACACACTACTAAAGATTGGAAGACATGGACTCGATCTATATGTAACAAATGTTACAAATGGACTAGCTAGACTACATAACTTTGGATCTTAAAGATGACCGAAGTTCTTCTCTTGCACATGAGGGAAGAAGGAAAGGATAGAAGATTGGATCACATTTAAACAAGATTAAACTATGTTAGTGATCAAGATATTTAGAGAGAGAAATGGGATTTTAAAGAGAGAAAGAAATTTGAAAAATCTGTGCAAAGAGGGTTAATTTCCAGCATGGGGTGGACTAGTATTTATAGCCAGGATTCCCCAGCGGTCGCGGTCCCTTATATATAAGGGGGCCGCCTAGGCCCTAAGGGGATCGCCCCTAGACTGACGCTCTAATTTTTGTCTTTTTGTGGGGAAGGTTTATCTGACTTAGCTGGCAACAGTTTTGGGGGGGAAATTTGAATTTCAAATTTTATGTTTTTAAATAAAACTTATTTTTATTTAATTAAAACTATTTTGTGTATTTTTATAAAAGTCTAGTTTTATAAAAATATGATGGATTAAGAAGAAAAAATATTTTCTTGATCACTAATTAAGTTTAATGATTTGTTTATCCATACCTTGCGTGATTTACGTCAGGTGTAAACCAATGTCCGTCTTGATGCATACTTGAGACGTCGAGAGATGTTGATGCATGTATGCATTGATGATTTGTGATTACGAGTAACTTGCGCACTTTACGTTACGTATTACAAGTCACATATTTGTCATCACCAAAACATAAAGAAATCGTATAGATTAAATATCGTAATATTTGCACTAACATAGGGGCTTCGTGTAACATTGTGGTGTGTTCTTTCCTGGTCGTTTGCTAAACGACATCCACCCCGAACTGTATGACGGTATGTAAAATACACAAAATAAATTTACAGAAGGGATTACACGTAGGACGTGACACTGGATTTCAAAGTGACTCACTTTAGCCGCGCCTATTACTGAAAATTATGACAAGTGTATCTGATAGTGTCCAAGAATGTCAAACAGAAATTCTGATATAGGGATGCGAAAGTTAGCAAACTCAAAAAACTTGGTGTACATGCCGATCTTGCCTTCCGGGAAATCCACGATTCTATCTCCTTGATCGGGCAACTCCGGATGTAGGTCCTCCGATATACCGTACTTAGAGGTAAACTCTAGCAGATACTCCTGGGTGATGGTCGATACGGTGGTTTCGAGTTGTACGGTATCCCTACCTATTTTTTAAAAATAAGTTTACAAAGAGGCGCGGTGTACTAACCTGGTGTGTGGAAATTCCGTGGGAAAATAAAATGTGTGCGGCTATGTGTGTGAAATGGTAATTTGATTTTGAAGACTGTGTGATCATGAACAGTCCCTGCTAGTCCTATATATATACTCTGTCCTTGATAATTGTGCATGTTGGATGTTTGCCACGTGTCCTCCACTTACTTTTTGGACGGTTGGATATCGCGTGGAAGGTAAAACGGTTTAGGGCCCACTTGTCCCATCACTTATCCGTTTTTTCCGTTTCTCGGTTCATGGGCCCACATAATGCTTTGGCGGTTCTTGGTATTTAAGATGATGCGGATATTAGTAGTCTAGTTAACGTGCTCGCGGTTCCGGCTACGGTCACGTCTCCTAGACTGGGGGGACATGATGACGTATAGTATGGACCGGCCTGGCCCACTAATACTTTTGTGGCCGTTGTAGCTACTAATGGGCTTTCGGCCCATGTATAGCGGTTGGGGATCACGGTCACCGGCATAGTGCTTCATGGGATCCATATGCCGTGGTTATTATTGGTAGCCGCGGTACCTTTGTGAGTTATCTTTCAGAGTAGATAAACTAATCAAACAAAAGATATACTTTACTTATTTGAACCAGTAGGGATAATAACAAATCCCAACAATCTCGGCCGCATCTTGGGCCGAAAGTTATGGAAACCCTAAGGGGTATTCAGCCTATAAAAGGAGCATAATGATGGTCAATACAGGTATCTCAAAAACCCTAACCACATACAATTACTCTCTAAACCGTATACTTACTCTTACGTCGAATCCAATCGTGGGATCTGTTCCCACGATAAGATTAACGGTGTTTGTTCCCTTGTGCAGGGTCCTTTAACGAATTCACTTGGTACAAGAATAAGGTGCTCTACATCCGAATAGCCGCCTATTCGGATCAAGCTAGACCCAACCAAACTTTTGTATCAACAAATGAAATTGTGAAAACTGATGAAGCAATTAAAGACAATAAAATGATATACATTAAATGAAGTTTTCGTTTAAAAACCAAATAACTGTTACAACACCAATTAATATAAGGTAAATAACTTTTTTTGCAAGACCTATCAAGATAGAGGGATATATGTTGTCGTTGAAGTAAATGGTGGCCTGGTGGGTCGTGTAGTTGAAGAAAGCAGAGAAAAAAACTACACTAGGTCAACAAGGGTATACTAGTAATTTCACATAATTCTATAAGGTCACAAAATAGTTTCCTTTGTAATCCCCCAATTTTGTACGGAAAGCTTTTTAAAGAAAATACATTAGGCTATCCACCCCTACCTTTCCTTTCCCATTCTCTTCCTTTTACAAAAAACTCAAGAACTCGATTTTTATTTATTTCACACTCTTCCCTTTCCATTCTCTCTTAATATAAACTTGAGAACAGAGATGTGACTACTAAACCCTAGAAAGATAAGTAGTATTTTAAAAGATTGGGTTGTTTGTTTCGTCTATTAGTACCAAAAGGCATGTAGCCCATCTAAAAAACAAAACAGAATTAAAAAACCGTATAATTAAAGTCCAATTAAAAAAAGTTGATCAGGGGCGGCTCAATCTTCTCGGAGACTTAAAGCGAAACTTTATAATGGGGCTTTTTTTTATCAAAGTTATTTTTCAAAAATCTATTATACTAAAAGATTGAGCCCCTAAATTTAATGGGGCTGTATCTTTAAATGATTTGTCTCACCCAGAGAGCCATAAGTACAAAACCCTACTGCATACATTGATAAGCATCTTGAGGAGTACCCCATGCTTCCATGATTATACCGAAAAATATGTAGAGTTTTTACATTTAATGCAACAATATTAATGAGGGAGGGACCATTTGTGTCAAAGTATTAATGAGGGAGGGACCATTTGTGTCAAAGTATTAATGAGGGAGGGACCATTTGTGTCAAAGTATTAATGAGGGAGGGACCATTTGTGTCAAGATTATGTAGCTTTTTCTCAAAGCTAACCCTAATCCTAACACTATAAATAGGGGGTCCCTAAACCTCATTTTTCATCCCATACCTCTCCTCTCTTCTCTCTTGGTCGAAATTAGGGATCCCCATGAAAGGGAACCTGGAATTTTGGTCCATTCGAACAGTGTTTGATATTCTCTTTTGATCGAAATTAGGGATCCCCATGAAAGGGAACCCGAAATTTCGGTACATTGTTTAGACTTTAGGCTTTAGGGTTTAGGCTTTAAGCTTTAGGCTTTAGAACTATTGTTTTCTTTGTTGTTATAGATAAGTCCTCTCTTCTCTCTTGGTCGAAATTAGGGATCCCCATGAAAGGGAACCCGGAATTTTGGTCCATTCGAACAGTGTTCGGTATTCTCTTTTGGTCGAAATTAAGGATCCCCATGAAAGGGAACCCAAAATTTCAAAATTAGGCTTTAGGCTTTAGGCTTTAGAACTTTTTTTTCTTTGTTGTTATAGATAAGTAATTTATGTGTGTATTCTATTAATGTATATATTGTGTAGTATAACACAAGCTTTGTATATTATACAAATCCATGTGAATAAATGGCATGATCAATGGTATACTAAAAGATTGAGAGCCCCTAAATTTATTGGGGTTGTATCTTTAAATGATTTGTCTCACCCAGAGAGCCATAAGTACAAAACCTAAATGCATACTGAAACTCAATATCATGGAGTATTAATGATTAGTGATCAATGCATTTTTACATGTGAATTTAATTCTGTGCAACTTTTAGTCTTTTTAGCATCCCATTATCTCCTTAACACACTTTATAGTTTCAGTTATTAAGAAAATCAAAAGCTTTGCGATTTATAAAGTCTCTTCATATCCTCACTATGAGTCACTATATAAACTTCACCAATTAGGATGTGCATGTTTTTTTACTACGTAGTATCATATTGTATATTTTTTATTATTGTATTGTATTTTATTGTTTGTCTATTCGTTTACTTTGAGCAAACTACGAGTGGTACGTAACATATATATAAATATGTAGAATTGTAGATATGTAAATATTATTTGACATTGGTCCAACATGTATTTCACGAGAAAAAGTTTAAAAAATCACTTAATTATTACTATTCCTTTCTTAAGGCTTATTTTGAAGTAGCCTGAATCATTATGCAATAAATACTTAGATACAACCCGTGTGCATCGCACGGGTTTGCATGTTCAACAACGCATCTAAACATTACACGGCCAATTCCCAAAGTATACACAATCAGACTAACGCATCAACATTCTAACAAAATCCTTATGCAAGCAACCACATGAGAAAAAAAATTGACACAAGCCGTGTGCATCGCACGGGTCTGCATGCCTCGTCGATATATAAAATTTACTTTTTTAACTTTTTTATGTGAAACCATTGATTTCTCTTTTGAAATCAATACATTATAGTATTTCATTTGTAATTAATAAATGGGCAAATAAAATTAATCTTTTAGTGACACTCTCGATCATAAATAACTTTAAATTAACTTTAGTTTTGAAATTTCTTATGAAGCAACTGTTACTGAAATTGTTAACATTATTCTATACGCCATATAAGTATTACAGTAAGAGTTTAGATTTATAATTCGACAGACTATATCAATCGATATAGCAATTTTCACATATATAAGTACTCTCAATACTCTTTGTTCAAAAATAAATATATACCGATAATGTCCAAACGATTTTTATTATTTGGGTTAAAAAACTATTAAGGTTCATAAAACTAAATTTTTAGCTTCTTATCATCTAGGAATTTCAAATTCTCAATGCTAAATAATAAACTAAAGATGCATTCATACAATCTAAGTTGGTCAAATTTGCTATCTAAGGCCTCTTTGCCGGTTTTATAGCTTCATGCCAACATCATCAACATATTTTTTTTATTTCTACAAATAACTTGTTATTTCTTTCAATTTTTCGTTCTACATTCGTTTTTTTTACCAATTTCTTTAGTTAAATAAAGCATCCTTAAAAGCAACTTTTTGATTGAAGAATCATACGTGAGTAGATGAGAGAAAGCTAGAGATTGAAAATATATTTGTGGGTGTGAAAAAATAAAATTTGGTTCATTAATGTAAATGGTTTAATGTTTGTTATCATAGTGCTTAATTTAACCTTTACTTATTTTTCTTGCAAAATGAGTTTTTTATATACTTGATGTATTTGGGCTTAAATTTCTACAACACGTAAGATTGAAAAATAAAAAGTAGAAACATAAGAAGCCTAAAATTTTGATCATTTAATATTTATTAGTCAATTGGGGTCTTTAATAATCGAATCTTTTTTGATGACGGCAGAAAAACACGTGACTCACTTTAAATGTATACAAGGTTCTAGAAAATCCGGGGCCTTAAAAAATTGGGGGAAACCCTGTTGAACCATGACCCGGTCGCTCGACCGGGTCAATTAAAAAACCGTTTTTTAAAACATTGATTAATTTCGATTAATATTTTGAAAAGATTTTGTTGGATGAAAGGTTTAACTTTGTTTAACTCACATGAGTGTTGATGTTGATGTTGATGTTGATGTTGCTGTTCAAATTTATCTATTAATATTATGTTTTACACAATGTGCGAGTTTAATATGTTCTTTTTTTATATTCTTATATAAACTTTAAATAGATTTTAAATATGTTTTTTAAAGTATAACGTGTAGAAGGTATAAAGTCTAAGAGGGTATTTGTTCATTTTTTAAAGTTATTAAAAAAAAGAAAAATTATAAGTTTCACTTAATTTCATATAATTTATTTAAAATTCAACTAATAATGTTTTATTAATCACCTCCTCTTTCCTTTTAATTTTTGTTTTTCACAAATTTGACATCTATATTTTTATGTCTTTTTTTCTTGATCAACTTTCTACACCAATTTTTTTAATTTTGACCAAAATTGATTTAATTTTGACTCTTTTTAATCAATCAGATTGCATGATTTTGCTTACGTGTCAAAATCAAACTTTCTGATTAGTCTAATTTTTTCTTCTAGAAGATCAAATTTCATACAAAACTGAAAATGATGTAATTTTTTTTATTGTATAAAAGATTTATATAAAGGTTAACACAACTTTTTTACTAAAGACTGTTAACGGGCTATCAGGAGTTAAGATTTATTAGGGGTATTCATTGGTTCGGTTATCGGGTTTTTCGGTTTATTCGGTTCGGTTAAATTTTTTTGAGTAAAACCGAAAATCGAACCGAACTAGAATTCAATCGAACTGAACCGAAAACTCAAATTGAATTCGGTTCTGTTTTCGGGTAGACCATAATAACCCGAATTACACAATTTATAATTTTTTAAATTTAATTATATAGATTTTTAGCAAAAAAAGTTATTTAAAACATAATTTTTTTATATTAGGTTTTAATAGTATTTATATATATATATAAATATATATATTTAAATAAATTCGGTTTTCAATTCAAATTGACAAATTATAAATCGAAAATTAAACTTTTAGTTCGGTTCGATTCAAGTTTGGTAAATTCGGTTTGATTGTTTTCGGTTCGATTCGATTTCAGTTTTCGATTATTACCCAAAAATTTCATACCCATAGGCTTTATGTTAGTTTATTGTGGGGCCTCCCGCTTATCATAATACTCTTTTATATATACACTGCCTTTGTACGTATTGGTTATGGAATAACGTAATAAAACCTTTTAACATGCATAGCTTAATTCCATCCTTTTATAAAATCAACATGGTAAACCCACCACCACCCCCTTGTAACACTTGTAGAAATAAAAGGAAATGTTAGAAAATATATTATGCAGATTCACAAAATATACAAGAATACAATGATAATAAGAGCATTAGATTCAGTATTTTGCAAATTACTGTTATCTTAGCGTCACATCAGCTTTCGCCCACATAACTTACAACCAACTAACTTACCAAAAAACACTATCATCGGTAACTTGCACATAACTTACACTTTTGGGTCTCACCATTTTTCTCTATTTAAAAAAAACATATTGAAATATTAAAAATAAATTATAAATTGTATAAATTTCAATATATATAAAAGTTTTAAATAAGTAAATTATATACGTATATATAAAACCCACTTACCCACACCCTTTGTCATTCTTCTCTACACCCTCCTTGTCCACCATACAAACACACACACATACACCCACACACCGAAATAAATAAATAAAAAACAATTCTACAAACCAACGCTTCGCTAGGTTATCAACGAAGCACCTAACGCAAGCCAACCAACGCGACCAACGGTGTAGTAACGCGCACCCAACGAAAGCCATGTAGGCCTAACAAGGATGGGGGAGTTATTGCGCCTAGTGCTCTAAATAAGAACAAAACAAACCTAACCCTAAACTATACGGACCTAAACAACGGGTCGGGCTTACAACCATTATTAGTTAACACCCCCTCCCCCACAAACTCACAATGCTGCAGCCGTGAACATTGGGAGTTTGTCAAACACAAAATAAACAACAACTGAAAAATAAACGCGCAGCATATGCATGGATGAACCTCGTTGTCATTAGGACCCCAAATAAAGTAATCCATGTATTTTTTTTATTTTTAACTTTTTTGTCTTTAGGATATTAATAAAATTCCACAGGGTCTAGCTAGCCCTGCGACCTTTTTCCATGAAAACTGTCATTCTTTTCTCATTATCTATTATTATTTGTCATTCCATGAATGCATGCACAATATTGTTAATTTATCTTAGATGTTCATGGTAACTGGCTTTAGTCAGTGAGGCTAAGGTACCAACAAATTACTTGCCAATATAAGTGGTGTTGGCCAAACCCCCAACGGCTATGGAATCCTGCATCCTTATTCTAACGTGTACCTAAGACGTTGGGTACACAAAACAAGACTCCCACAGAGCACGTAAGACGCTACAAGTGCAAATCATAATAAATAATGCATTATCAAACATTGTCCATCACGGACATCCGTGCAAAATATTACAAACAAAATATTGTATAAGTACCACAAGCGGTACTATAGCCAATCTAAATTTTACATTAAGGCTAGCGACTTGGATCTAGTAAGCTTGGGGGATGATTCCTCCTCCGGAACATCCGTTTGTGTCGCAACATCAGCAAGCAGGATCGCAAGGCCTTGCGGAACCTCGACAGGCACAGATACAGGAACGCCATCAGACCTAGCATGATGAGTAGAGCCCACACCATGGGTGTAGAAAACTATCCTGCATTTTTTCTTCTTCTCGGCGTGGCTCACATTTGCCGCAATGGCATCTTCTAGTAGCATTTCTTCCTTAACAGCCCAGGGATCCTGCGGGTCACGTACCTCAAGGTACACTAAGATCTTCAACTGTGATGAACTTGGACGAAGGTCACGGATCTATTGGGGAGCGTCTGTTCCAGTATCGCTTTACAAATATAAAGACGCCATAAGCAGATCCATAGGTGCGTCCCTCAGCTTTTCCAGTTCATCAATGAGTGGATACTTTAGATCCTTCAGAGCTTGCATGGTCGCTATAAATTTTCCCTTGGCTTCTGGATCATAACCTTCGACCATCGCTAAGTCCAACTTTGCCTCTCCCTGCTCCACCCTATACTTTAGTCCATCACAGAAGCCTTTTGTTATCCCGGCAGACACCACGTTGGTAAACATCTGTCTTAACTCCAGAGACTCAGCACATTTTAGCATAGCCAGACGTAAACCGTGCCCAATTAACCACTGACGACCAACGATCTCTGTTAGCATATGCGGATATAGTTCCTCATCAAAATCTATGCTAAGGGCATCCAGCCTGGAATCCATCTTAGCACACCGTGCGCTCACCCACTCATCCTCATACTTTTTAAACTCTTTAAACGCGGCTTTTATTTTCTCTTCTCATGTAACCTAAGCCTGAAGAGTTGACACTTGGTGAGATAGCCCATCGCGGCTAACTTGGAGCTCTGGGACTGATGCGCGAAGGCTTTCAAAGAGAGGAAAAATAATTAGAGGGAAAAAAATATACTCCGTTAAACCAAACTCTGAATTCTTAGCCTCCGCGGCCCTTCTCATATCAACTTCAGCTTCCAATAATGTCTCCAAGTTCTTCTTCTCGCCATCCATGGCCTGAATCCTTTGGTCCCGGTGGGCTACTTGCGTAACAGATTTCCTTAACAGTTTGGCCTCCTGCTCAAACCGTAACCGCAACTGAGATCCCATCGCCACTTGCCAAGCTAAAGTCATGTTAAATTGCCCCAAAAATTCTTCATTCAGCAAGTGGCGTAACTCTAAGAAGTATTCGGGTGGTGCCAGGTGATCCACCAGTTCCTGGCACGAGCTCGGAGTGTCTAGGCGACAGCCGTTTGGTCCACACACCAACTTAGGTTGGTATATGCCTCCGTTGACATAATTATAGTAGGGGAGGAAGGGTCCGACTCTGGACCTCCCGCAGTGGTAGCTCCCTTAGAAGACCTAGATCAAGGACAGACACATATAACCTATTAGCATACAACATATATAACTAATACGAGAATATAATTTGTTCGCATATTTACAAAAACAAACAAGATGATGGTATAAGTTACTTATTGGGCAATATCTTGCTTCGGGACGGAACGGGCTTCGCAAATGATATTGGGTCCGGGTTTATTATACCGGCCAGAGTCTCCTGTGAGGCAGGTGCGGAAACAGTAGAGCTCGCCCCCAACCTTATAGACGCAAAAGATTTCCCCTCGACGGTACTATGCGTCGGGTGGGAGATGTCAAAATCCTTCCTCAATACCTTTCGCGGCGTTAACATTGGACTCCTCATTGGCCCTCTTGTGGCGCCTTTTGCTCACAAGGGGTGCATCGGCGGCCGTTCCCTCCTCTTCAACTATATTTGGCGCTACTCCCGTGGTTAACAACGGTCCAGCAGGAGGAACTACGGAAGCCATTGTCTCCGGCCCTTGGTCTTCCGCCTCGTCACCCTCGTTAATTGGTTCTAAGGGGTTCTCATTAGAAAAATCTAGGGGTGACCTCTCTATGGTAGAGGGTGCCCCGGAAGAATCTGATGTCAAGGCCGGCTCCTCCATATCTATCTGCAAGCTCGCGATGACCGTTAGCAATGGCACCTCATGAGCAGGTGAGCACGAGGAAGGGTGCCGGGTTATTGATCACGGGTCAAGATCAAGCGATGCTCGTTTGAACACATCTCTCGCAATCAAATACACACTGTTAGCATATATTTTTTCTACGAACAAGTCACTTCTGAAACATATATGTAAAACACCCCCCCGGCATCGTCATGAAGAAAAAATATGATACACATCATCTCCCAAGAAAGTATCTTCGGGCTAAGCCTCAACTAAAGCATAACAGGTTTTCTGTTGATTTTAGGATATGGGGTCCGGCGTGCGTTTAATATTGCCACGTCCTCCACGGAATACGTGCCTTCTAATGGCATGCTATCTTTTGGAGAACTAGTCCGCCACATCACCGTGGTAGGGAAGACCCTCTTGTCTACCCAAAAAAATCTATTATTCCAAGTCTTCAACGAATCTAGGGTGTGAAACCGTAAGGTGGGTGGGGGGTGAAGAAGTTTCCAGTAAAACCTTTAAAAAATCAAAGATTACATCACTTCTTCTACTGGCGGGTCCATATATATATGGGGGCTGCCAAGTATATCCTGGGGCCGCCTGAATTATGGGATCACCTCCAGAAGAGGTTTTCAGACTAGATCTTTTGTATCAAATCACCAATCAAGTTTGACGCAATATGAGAAGTTTTGATAATTGGTTTTTAATAGCTAACACATATTCTAACAATATAATCATACTCACAATATTTAGCACAAAGAGATACACAACCTTAACTAACAAGATATACACAACCAATCACACAATTATGGACACAATGCACATAAAAGTAAAGCGGTAAATGTAAAGAAATAAGTAAAGTAAAAGGTAAAAGAAAATGCAAACCGACACGGTGATTTATAGTGGTTTCGGTACATGAGCTTCTCTTCGCCTACTCATACCTCACCCAAGTATCCAACTCGAGAGTTACTTCACTAATCAACAAGCTCCCTTTCGGCGGAGAAAACCTTATACCAATGCTTACATTATTTTCTGACACTAAGCTAGATGTCAAGTTCTTCTTCGGGTACAACCAAACCTGTTATGTTTTATGGCCCAACATAACAAACCTTGTATTTTATGGCCTAAACACATAAACTGCGTCGCTTACATTGTTTTCTGACACTAAGCTAGATGTCGAGTCCTAATCTTAGCTAGAACCAATCTACCACTTTACCAAAGTCTTTTAAAGCCTAAAATACTAACCAAACCTTAATCAACCCATCCAAATATATACATCATTTGGATCTACATACTACTAAAGATTGGAAGACATGGACTCGATCTATATGTAACAAATATTACAAATGGACTAACTAGACTACATAACTTTAGATCTTGAAGATGACCAAAGTTCTTCTCTTGCACATGAGGGAAGAAGGAAAGGATAGAAGATTGGATCACATTTAAACAAGATTAAACTATGTTAGTGATCAAGATATTTAGAGAGAGAAATGGGATTTTAAAGAGAGAAAGGAATTTGAAAAATCTATGCAAAGAGGGTTAATTTTTAGCAAGGGGTGGACCAGTATTTATAGCCAAGATTCCACAACGGTCAGCTGGGGGCGGTCTCGGCGGTCCCTTATATATAAGGGGGCCGCCCCTAGACCGACGCTCTGATTTTTGTCTTTTTGTGGGGAAGGTTTATCTGACTTAGCTGGCAGCAATTTTGGGGGGGAAATTTGAATTTCAAATTTTAAATGGATATTAAATATAACGATATTTATATTTAATTAATACTATTTTGTGTATTTTTAACAAATCTAGTTTTATAAAATAAGATGGATTAAGAAAAAAATAATTTTTTTAATTGATCACTAATTAGTTTTAATGATTGTTTATCCATACCATTGCGTGATGTTACGTCAGGTGTAAACCAATGTCCGTCTTGAATGCATACTTGAGACGCGAGAGTATGTTGTTTCATGTAGCATTTATGATTTGTTATTTACAGAAAACTTGCCCACTTTACGTTACGTATACAAGTCACATTTTGTCATCACCAAAACATAAAGGAATCGTATAGATTAAATTTCATAATAATTGCACTAACAATCTCCCCCCATTTTGATGATGAACAAACCTAAGTAAACTCTAATAGATAGTAAATTTTAAAAGTTATCGTTTACACTCCATTCTCCCCACTTTTGTCAAAGCAAAAAGGGTATTAAGTGAATAGTAAGACAAAGATGATTGAGAGATGGGTATGTGTTCTGGGAAATAATGGCTATAGAGGAATGAGAAGAGATATTGTCTTTGAGTATATAGGATTGAGTAGAAGATATGAAAAATAAAGGTGAAGGTGATTGTGTATTTCTTAGATAATTTAGAAAATGTCATGAGAGATGAGAAGTAGGCAAGTGAGAAGAAGTAGGTTACTTTTTTTTGAGTGTAATATGGTTGACAGGAATGAGAAAAAGGTAGGTGCCCAAGTAAATAGGTTCGAGGAATAAGAGAAAGTTATGTGAAGGTTGAAGAATATTTTAGGATAATTTAGAGGAGGTCATGATAGACGAGGAGAAGGCTTGAAAAGAAGGTAGGTACTTCAAGTTTATAAGTTGAAGTTATGAGAAGAGGACCTTAAGGTTGAGGGTGATTTTGAAGTGGAGCAGGTGAAGTATTTAGAGTATGAATGAAACCTTCATTGTATTTGACAATCTCCAATCCTAACTAACCAATAAAAAGTAAGCTTGCATCATCCTAGTGAAGCTTCAATCCTTCATAGTTAAACCAACATTCAAGCTATTACCCACATAATATCCTAAATTCCCCCCCTTGCTCATTGTGCGTCCCCAAGATAATATCAATCGCTTGTATATTGACTCTACGATCCATGGAGTCAAATAAAATACCATCGATGTGCTCAAGAGGGAGTTTCGATGCAATTTAAATGAGTAGAGCGCTTGCAAGTGCTCCCTCTTGGTGTATGCTCCCCCTTTTTTGGGGAACCAAGGAATCAAGATATTGTTGTGCTACAAAACAAAGTTAGTAGACAAGTGCACGTACATATATAGCAAAACATTAGCGGGGAACTAGACATGCACTTCTAGGTTTTATTATAAAGTATGACACTTTAAAAGAAAGTTTTTGTATTATTTTTATTAAAAAAAAAAGAAAAGCCCCCTTAATGACACATGCAATCATTTGTTTTAGAAATCAACAATTTAAAATTATATATTAAAAGACTCAAGACATATGTTTAAGGACAGAGATTAGATCGACTTTTAATAAACAAGAATGAGATTCATTTATTGATTAACTCAAAAATATTATGAGAATAACTTTTTAAAAGTAGACGAATGACATTTAATATCTTGGCAAAATATGCCAAAATATATACTTTAAAATGATTAAAAAATAGATAGGACAAGAATGGAGATGATATGCTCTTGGATGAGAATGAAAAAGAGATTTTACTAAAAAAAGAATGAAAAAGAGATTCCATAGAGCCAAGAAGTAGGGAAGGATGAGCGAGACTAAAGAAGGAACGTGTTGACGAAGGGTAGTTAGAAAGGATTGAATATCTTTGCACTAACAATTGATTGTGCAAGATATCCTATCAAGACAAAGGTGGATGATTGGGAATTTAAAGGTTTGTTTGGTATTTTGCTGGTTGACAATGTTGAGGAACAAAGGTGGGATGTGAAATGAGGTAGTGGTTCTTTCAAGGTGGAAGAATAATGAGAGACTCAACATTGTGGTGACTCAATAACACTTGAAGATAGAATATCTTCTTTATGTTCTTCACTTTCTAGAAAATTGAGAGTTTTGCAAATGAGTGACATTTGCATTTCGCAAATTACTTAAATATTTCAGATGAAATAATTAAGTTGTCAAGGGATGTAGGAAGATTCTAATAGTAACAAGACTATTAGAAGAGAGAAGAAACGTTTAGAAGTGAAAAGAAATGTTAGAGATGAGGATACTTATTAGAAGTGAAAAGGAACGTTTAGAAGTTCGAAGAAACTTTAAAAGTAGAAAGACTATCAGAAGTGAAACAACTACTAGAAGAGAGAAGAAACATTTTAGGAGTGAGAAGAATCGTCTAAAAATTTGAGACAAGACGTATGCGAGATGTGAGGACCAAGGTTTGTATGTAAGTGGATTTATTGTGAAGTGATGGATTGTAAGTCTATCGATTGTAAGGAATGTGTTTGATAATGAGATGCATTTCATTATGAAATTCACTTGACTCTTGAAAACATAAGCAACGATGCTTAGGAGTGTTGGGATATGAGGATGACCCATTGATCTATAGAGAGATATTGGGTATAGGTTTGGGTGTGGAGTAGACGTTAACTCATAGAAGAAGAAGAAGAAGAGAGAGAAACAGGGTGTTCGTTTTATGATTAGAGAAGGAAATGAAAGATATCACACAATCCTATCTACCGTCGGTTTTCCATAAAATATGGGGGCCGCCAGTTTTAATCAGGGGGCCGCCTAGTTTATGGGGACCGCCACCAGCAAAGGTGTTTTGGAATCAATTGTTAACAAATTTTTTTTGAAAAGAGTGACATTTTAATTTGCATTTCGCTAATTAAAAAATACTTATAGTACTTCGGATGAAGTAGTTAAGTTGTCACGACATGGAATGGAACACGGACTAGAATCGAAACTAAAGGAAAAGAGGAGAATGATTTATGGAATGTGTTCCATCATTCCTAAACCAAGACGAAGATAATTTAACGATTCGCGATTGAGGGGTAAAGAAAGAATGTCGACGATTTTATCTTTAGACGCAACCTTTTCGATGGAGATGTTTCCTTTTGGACATTGTCCTGAAGGAAATGGTGACGTATCTTCGGTGTGTTTCGTACGCGAAAATAATAATAGTAATAATAATAATAATATTAATAATAATAAAGACGAAAAAAATAAAGATGGAGGTGACGAGCTTGACAATGTCAAAACGGATAGTGGTCTTCTCAAGTATTGTGAATGTTTATAGAACAATCACATGACGAGGTATAAGGTTATCTTAAAGTGGAAGCGTAAAAAGCCTAGGAAAGGGATTACCCATCTCTATGGTTGATGAGGCATGGCTTGAGTTAGAATATAGAGGAGTGACGATTAACAAAGAGTGTTTTGTCGAAATAACGAAAGTTCTCGCAAAAATAGAGAAAGAATGTTTTCATCGAAGAGATGAGAGTGTTTTTTCGGTCGAAGAGAAGAATGTTTTTTTGTCGAAGAGAAAATGAGAGGCGTTTTAACTTATTACTGTTAAAATACTTGAATAAGGCTTTTCGATTGACCTTTAACATTTGCAATCGCAAGTTAAAGATACTTGAATATTTCAGATGAAATATTTAAGTTGTCAAACCTACTTGGAGGAGCGTTAGATTTGTATCTAAGCTTTAATTTGACTAAAGAGTGGATGATTTGGAAGAAAGCGAGATGATGATCAAAGGAGTGTGTGAGTGAAGACTCTAGAAGATTTAAGACCATTTTATGACTCTTTTGAAAATTTAGATTAGTGCCCCAGGACGCGAAGAAAGATATTCTAGTGTGAGAAAATATATACATAGATGTATAAGACATATAGATATAAGCATGCATCAACACAATAATCAACAAGATTAATGTGTAAGATTGTATGACATCTAAACCTTATTTGTCATACATCAACCTAACATAGTGTAGGTGTACAATTAACATGTAAGCCATGTAAGATGACGCAAACAAAACATGATAATTTTAAATGTAAGCATCATGTAAAACATGTTACATTTTAGCATTTAGGAGCATGTGTCATTTAGATAAACTAAAAGATATTTTATCTAAATTGCTAGAAAAAGACAAACGCCTTTATAATAGACAATTCATTTAATAATATACAATTAATCGTTAAGTCAACGAAATAGTCATGAAGTCATAACTTTACGATCAATCGGAGCAAGTTATCATCTTGATGCTTCAAAGCACATATGTGAGGTGCATGTTGTCTAGATTGATTAAGAAGAAATCTATTTTCTACTTGCTTAATAGTGTGCACTCCTAAATGAGATACAAAGTCTAATTGATGTAACTATCATTAGGCATATTTAGGAAGAGTCATTTAATCAAATTAGAGAATGAATATGAGACTATCACTAGTGGTGCTTAATTCAGCCTAAACACGACCATTTTTATGGGTTATACGACAAACCCAACATCACTCTTGCAAGCAATTCAACTGTTAGGTCAAATTAAATTTCTAGTGCAATAGATTCTCCAGTAGTCATTCTCATGTTTAGACAAAATATAATTCCTATATTTGCCTAATGAAGTGTAGCAAAGATAAAATTTGTATTATCTTTTCATAGAAGGCCTAACATGACTCAACTAACATGCTTTAATTTTGGTTCGCATAATCCTAATCAAGATGTGTAGATTTCTAAGGTTAAATGAGAGAGCAAGCAAGTTGTTGTATGTATAAGAGAGAATGAGTCATCTAGGACCTAGGAGTATGCTTAAGAGTGACAAACTGTAAATACTCCTAAATGAAAGAGTTAGTATATCTCGGAGTAGAAGTGCACATATGCATTGTCTTTTATGAAAGAAATCCAATAAGGTTATTTACCCAATATATCTTTGTGAATATTTCTTTATAGAAAAATGATAGATTAACAAAGTTAAAGTTACATGCATGAGGACTTTTAAGTTATTGACAAAAGGAAGATGTTTAATTCTAATGCCATAGGGCAGATTTACCTAAACTAAAGATGAATCTAAGACGAAGGATCCATCGATCCGTGGAGGTGCCAAATTTGGGCAAGAATAATTTTTCCATTATTTGGGAGATGGTGTTGATATTAGGTATTAAGAGAAACTTATATAAGTTATAAGGGGTTCTCGATTTGAGTTTTCGGAATGCATCCCAATTTCTTTGCGTATAAAGTTTGAGTACGTTATGAGTTTCCCGATGTGAAATTCATAAGTCTTCCAATCTCCAACTTAGAGTGATCAAAGTATAGCATGTATAATTTGACCATAGCTAATAACACAACATTTGAACACTTTAGACTCAATGAAACATCTTCATTGCAAGTGTGAGTTATAATTTGATGACCAATCTTATTGTCTTACAATCGACTTCGTGATTTCATGTAATAATCGAGGATGGTTAAACATTTATACTCGAACACAATCTATGGTCCATTTGTTGATGATTTCCGTGATCTAGAAAAATCCTAAACTTGATTTCGCTTTTCATATTCTCAAATTTGTAATTAGATTTGGAATAAGTGATGATTGATTATCGTTTGAATAATAATCATCTTCATATTTGAAATCTTCTTACTATCACTTATTTAAAGAAAGTGCAATAATGGTTTGTGGAATATGTCCAATTCTTCCTAGTCCTACCCTTAGATGGTTAAAGGGTTCTCATTTGGTGATAAGAAATATTATACTTATTTTGAAGGTAAGAGAAAGTTTTAATAGAGAGGAGTTGTGATTTTTTGAGTTGTGCGATTTGAATTGTTTGAGCAGAGTAGACATTAAGTTGATGCATTTGCCTCATTTTAGTCATTTCGGGACATGATGAATTTACCAAGTGCAATTGCAAGTAAATTAACTTGAATGAATTTGGATAAAACATACAAGTCATCAATCCTACTTCATTATG
The DNA here is from genome assembly GCA_026074375.1 of Tanacetum coccineum. Classification (NCBI taxonomy): domain Eukaryota; kingdom Viridiplantae; phylum Streptophyta; class Magnoliopsida; order Asterales; family Asteraceae; genus Tanacetum; species Tanacetum coccineum. The sequence continues at coordinate 89,307 of BQNB010005107.1, forward strand.
TATTTTATGCATATATTTGCCAAATATTTGGAACAAAACTATTGGACAAGTAGACTCAATATGACATCATCTACACAAGTGTGAGTTATAATCCGATGCATATTCTTATCGTCTTGGAAAGGGATGTCGTTATTTTCATATCAATCGAGTGTGATTGAGTATGTAGCTTCAAGATAATATCTCTTGTTATATTTTGATATAATCTTAAAGCTAGACAAATAAAAATCTGATTTCTTGTCCATACTCAAAATCTTATCATTTAGATTCGATAATAACATCAATAATAGTTTGAATAACGAGTTGATATATATTCGAAATCTTTCTTGACCCTCACGAACATTCTTTTAAAAGAAGACAAATAAAGATTTTCATAGTGTGTTCCACTAATCCTAAGACTAGTTGTAAGGTGAGGTTGATGAATAATGACAAGTTAATTTCTTACTTCAAGATTATCATATATTTTGCTTGTGCGAAAAACTATTTGTTGATATGTATAGTATGCATAATTTTTGACATTTTATGAGTATATAAATATATGTGTGTGTTAGAACAATGCAAGCACAAGCAAAGTTTAAAAAATATAATTTTCCTTTACTTATTACCAAAATGGGGTATAAATACTTTCCTTTTATTTTTGTTTAACCAACGCCAATGTCAACACCGCAAGAATCCATGAAAAGATTTAGACATCATGTTAGCAAAGAGATGATGTTGTTAGAAATAATTTTAGAGTGAAATGTTTAATAATGTAGAATCTTAGGACATTATTTTCCACACACTTGACAAACTACTGAACTCTCATTCCTTAACATGTTACTACACTCAAAATGATCTACATGAAGTTTAAGTAAACACTGTAAAAAAGTGGATCTATTCCTATATGCAATGCACAAACAATTTTGCAACTTAACGTAAGCAATCTAGCGTAATTCCTATTAGGCATAATCCGAAAACTAGTAACATACAAATAGTATACATGGCACATGCATTTAGATATATAATTAGCATAATTACAAATAGTAATGATTACTTATTAATATCTATTAACCAAGTTGAAACAAGAGTAAACACACATAATCATCTAGCATACACATAAGGATATCCGTCGTTGTTTTGTGTATTAGATATAACGATGTATACTTAGCTTGATTTGATTTTGAAAATAATATAGTTCCTTCCCATTTCAAAAATTAATTAAGATCAATATATTAAAAGGACAAATACACTATTTTTCAAAGATATATCAAATAGAAATGCTCGACTCAAAGGAAAATATAAAATACAAGTTTTACGTTAAAACGAAACTTAAAGTTTTGAGTACTATGTAGTATTTTGCATTTCTGACTTATTTAAGTTTAGAATGAAGACTTGGAAGTAAATTTAAATGAAAATAGACTCAATTATCTTCGAAATGGCGGGTGGCACGACTTCTACAGACTTACGGTTGATTTTATATGATTTTTTGAAGTTTGCCAAATTCTTCTGAAACAGACAGACGGCCCCCATAAAGGTGACGGCCCCAGATATATTAGGGGGCCGCCCAAACAATTATGGGACCGCCACCAGAGACCCAAAAACACATTTTTTATTCAAACACATTTGGTGACTTGACTATGGAACATAGGACTTTAAAAAGTTGTTCCAGCACATAAATTTTGTGTTTTAGACATCATTTCTACTCTTACGACTTAGACAAATATAAGTTGACACTTCCAAGTACTTTTGAAGAAAATTTTCTTTCAAGCTAGTATACGAAGTATATTTAATAACAAAACTAGTACGAATCAAACAACAAAACACTTTTCATATTTAATCCCCCTTCATGGGTAATTTGATACATGGATCGTACTCTATTTTAAAAACCATTTGTTTTGAAAACTAGAGCGACGTGGCTCTGATACTAATTGTAGAAACCGTAGAGGGGGGTGAATACGTTTTCATTAAAAAACTTTAAATCAAAGACTACATCACTCTTCTACTGGCGGTCCTATATATATATGGGGGCCGCCAAGTATATCAGGGGATGTGCCGCCTGTACTAATTATTAGAACTCGGGCACTCCAGAAAAGGTTTTTCAGACTAGATCTTTTGTATCAAATCACCAATCAAGTTTGACGCAATATGAGAAAGTTTTGATAATTGTTTAATAAATATCTTAACACATATTCTAACAATATTATCATACTCACAATATTTAGTAACAAAGAGATACACAACATTAACTAACAAGATATACACAACCAATCACACAATTATAGACACAATGCAAGTATAAAAGTAAAGCGGTAAATGTAAAGAAATAAGTAAAGCGAAAGGTAAAAGAAAATGCAAACCGACACGGTGATTTATAGAGGTTCGGTCATGAAGCTCCTCTTGTCGCCCAACTCACACTCCCTGATATCCCAACTCGAGAGTTACTTTCACTAATCAACAAGAGCTCCCTTAATCGGCGGAGAAAACCTCATACCAAATCTAACATTATTTTCTGACAACTAAAGCTAGATGTCGAGTTGTCCTTCTTGCGGGTATAAAAACCAACCCGTTATTTTTTCTGGCCCAACATAACAAACCATGTGTTTATAGGGCCTAAACACATAAACTGCCTTCGCTTACATTTTTTCTGACACTAGCTAGATGTCGACGTCCCTAATCTTAGCAACTAATCTCCACTATAACCAATGTATTTTAAGTCCTAAAATACTAACCAATCTCCCTCAATCAACCCATCCAAATATATACATCATTTGGATCTACACACTACTAAAGATTGGAAGACATGGACTCGATCTATATGTAATCAATTGATTACAAATTGACTGAACTATACTAACAACTTCGGATCTTACAGATGACCGAAGGTTCTTCACTTAGCACATGATGGAAGAAAGGAAAGGATAGAAGAATGATCACATTTACAACAAATAAAGTATGTTAGTGCAATCAAGATAATTATAGAGAGAGAAAGGAAAATTTGAAAATCTATGCAAAAAGGGTTAATTTTTTCAGCAAGGGGTCGGTGGACCCAGTATTTATGCCAAGGATTCCCAATGGTCGCAGCTGGGGGGCGTTCCTGGCTGTCCCCTTATATATAATGGGGAGCCGTCCTAGGCCCTTAGGGGGTGCGCCCGCTAGACTGACAGCGTCTAATTTTGTCTTTTTGTGTGGAAGGTTTATCTGACTTAGCTGGCAGCAGTTTTGGGGGAAAAATTTGAATTTCAAATTTTATGTTTTTAAATAAAACATATTTTTATTTAATTAAAACTATTTTGTGTATTTTTATACAAGTCTAGTTTTATAAAAACATGATGGATTAAGAAGAAAAATTATTTTCTTGATCACTAATTAAGTTTAATGATTTGTTTATCCATACCTTGCGTGATTTACGTCAGGTGTAAACCAATGTCCGTTTTGATGCATACTTGAGACGTTGAGAGATGTTGATGCATTTATGCATTGATGATTTGTGATTACGAGTAACTTGCGCACTTTACGTTACGTATTACAAGTCACATGTTTGTCATCACCAAAACATAAAGATATCGTATAGATTAAATATCATAATATTTGCACTAACAGAGGGGCTTCATGTAACATTGTGGTGTGTTCTTTCCTAGTCGTTTGCTAAACGACATCCACCCCGAACTGTATGATGGTATGTAATATACACAGAATAAATTTACAAAAGGGATTACACGTAGGTAGCGACACTGGATTTCGAAGTGACTCACTTTAGCTGCGCTTATTACTGAAAATTGTGACAAGTGTATCTGATAGTGTCCTAGAATGTCAAACAAAAATTATGATATGGGGATGCAAAAGTTAGCAAACTCAAAAAACTTGGTGTACATGCCGATCTTGCCTTCCGGGAAATCCATGATTCTATCTCCTCGATCAGGCAACTCCGGATGTAGGTCCTCTGATATACCATACTCAGAGGTAAACTCTAGCAGATACTCATCGGTGATGGTCGATATGGTGGTTTCGAGTTGTACGGTATCCCTACCTATTTTTTAAAAATAAGTTTACAAAGAGGCGCGGTGTACTAACCCTGTGTGGCGGAAAATCTTCTTGTGGCAAAAATAAAATTTTGTGCGCTTGTGTTTATAAACGGGTGATTTTAATTGAAGACTGTGTGATCATGAACAGTCCCTGCTAGTCCTATATATATACTATGTCCTTGATAATTATGCGCATTGGATGTTTGCCACGTGTCCTCCACTTAATTTTCGGACGGTTGGATATCGCGTGGAAGGTGAAACGGTTTAGGGCCCACTTGTCCTATCACTTAGCCGTTTTTGCCATTTCTTGGTTCATGGGACCACACAATGCTTTGGCGGTTCTTGGTATTTATGATGATGCGCATATTAGTAGTCTAGTTAATGTGCCCGTTGTTCCGGCCAACTCCACGTCTCATAAACTGGTGGAACATGATGACGAAAAAAATCGACCGGCCCGCCCACTAATACTTTTTGTGGCCGTTGTAGCTAATAATAGGCTTTCGGCCCATGTATAGCGGTTGCAGATCACGGTCACCGGCACAGTGCTTCATGGGATCCATATGACGCGGTTATTATCCTTAGCCGCGGTACCTTTGTGAGTTATCTTTCAGAGTAGATAAACTAATCAAACAAAAGATATACTTTACTTATTTGAACCAGTAGGGATAATAACAAACATACAATCGCCATCCCGGCCGCAATCTTGGGCCGAAGTTATGGAAAAAACCCTAAGGGTATTCAGCCTATAAAAGGAGCATAATGATGGTCAATACAGGTATCTCAAAAACCCTAACCACATACAATTACTCTCTAACCCGTATACTTACTCTCACGCCGGAGTCCAATCGTGAGATCCGCTCCCACGATAAGATTAACGGTGTTTGTTCCCTTGTGCAGGGTCCTTCAACGAATTCACTTGGTAAACAAGAATAAGGTCACCACATCCGAATAGCCCGCCAATTCGGATCAAGCTAGACCCAACCAAACTTTTGTATCAACAAATTAAATTGTGAAAGACCGATGAGAGCAATTAAAAGACAATAAAAATGATATAACATAAATTAATTTTTCGTTAAAAAACCAATAACTGTTTTTACAACACCAATCAATATAAATTAAAATAACTTTTTTTGCAAGAACCTATCAAGATAAAGGGAGCTATAAGTTTGTTCCGTTGAAGAGATGTAGGCCTGGATGGGTCGTGTAGATGAAGAATGCAGAGAACAAAGACTAACTAGTCACAAGGGTATAACAAGTAATTTCACATAATTCTATAAGTCACAAAAAATTTCCTTTGCAATCCCTCAATTTTGGACGAAAAGCTTTTTGAAGAAAATACATTAGGCTATTCACCCCTACCTTTCCTTTCCTATTCTCTTCCTTTTAAAAAAAACTTAAGAACTTGATTTTTATTTATTTCCCATCTCTTCCCTTTCCATTCTCTCTTAATATAAACTTGAGAACAGAGATGTGACTACTAAACCCTAGAAAGATAAGTAGTATTTCAAAAGATTGGGTTGTTTGTTTCGTCTATTAGTACCAAAAGGCATGTAGCCCATCTAAAAAACAAAACAGAATTAAAAAACCGTATAATTAAAGTCCAATTAAAAAAAGTTGATCAGGGGCGGCTCAATCTTCTCGGAGACTTAAAGCGAAACTTTATAACGGGGCTTTTTTTTATCAAAGTTATTTTTCAAAAATCTATATATAAAATTTACTTTTTTAACTTTTTTTATGTGAAACCATTGATTTCTCTTTTGAAATCAATACATTATAGTATTTCATTTGTAATTAATAAATGGGCAAATAAAATTAATCTTTTAGTGACACTCTCGATCGTAAATAACTTTAAATTAACTTTAGTTTTGAAATTTCTCATGAAGCAACTGTTACTGAAATTGTTAACATTATTCTATACGTCATATAAGTATTACAGTAAGAGTTTAGATTTATAATTCGACATACTATATCAATCGATATAGCAATTTTCAAATATATAAGTACTCTCAATACTCTTTGTTCAAAAATAAATATATACCGATAATGTCCAAACGATTTTTATTATTTGGTTAAAAAACTGTTAAGGTTCATAAAACTAATTTTTTAGCTTTTTATCATCTAGAAATTTCAAATTCTCAATGCTAAATAATAAACTAAAGATGCATTCATACAATCTAAGTTGGTCAAATTTGCTATCTACGGCCTCTTCGCCGGTTTTATAGCTTCATGCCAACATCATCAACATATTTTTTTATTTCTACAAATAACTTGTTATTTCTTTCAATTTTTCGTTCTACATTCATTTTTTTTACCAATTTCTTTAGTTAAATAAAGCATCCTTAAAAGCAACTTTTTGATTGAAGAATCATACGTGAGTAGATGAGAGAAAGCTAGAGATTGAAAATATATTTGTGGGTGTGAAAAAATAAAATTCGGTTCATTAATGTAAATGGTTTAATGTTTGTTATCATAGTGCTTAATTTAACCTTTACTTATTTTTCTTGCAAAATGAGTTTTTTATATACTTGATGTATTTGGGCTTAAATTTCTACAACACGTAAGATTGAAAAATAAAAAGTAGAAACATAAGAAGCCCAAAATTTTAATCTTTTAATATTTAGTAGTCGATTGAGGCCTTTAATAATCGGATCTTTTTTATGATGGGAGAAAAACACGTGACACACTTTAAATATGTATAAGGTTTTTGAAAATATAGGGCTTTAAAAAATTGAGGGCCTAAAGCCCTAGCTTTACTTGCCTTTTTCTTGAGCCACCACTGATGTTGATTTATATATTACAGTTAAACAAATGAAATCTTTTTATGGAGTACAAAAACATTAGTGGAGTTGGCAAGGAGGAATATATTATCTATACTTGATAAAAATAAAATGGGTGACACGTCGAGTTATTAGTTTAATATAGGTCATTAAAAACGATGTAGTCGTACGTTTCTTTAAACAAATACATCAATTATCTTATCTTGGTCGAAAATTGCTTAAATGATCACGAGATTATGAAAAAGTTGATGTAATTGACGATAACGAAAACATTTTTTATTAAATCTTAACTCAAAAAATGATAATAAATCATATCAGTACTTAAGATCCAATGTTAATATGTAATTAAACTAATAGAATATATGTTTCTGTAACTAAAAAAATTACATCTTCAGAGCGTATCCAACATAGCAAATGCTGTATTGATATATTGTTGTATTTGACGAAGAGAAATATTTTGTACTAAGTAGAAAATTAAAAGTTTTAAAAAGTTATAGGGTGGGGTACAAATTGAAAGTTTGAAAGTTTAATACAATTACTTCATATTTTCTAGAAGTAACTTCAAATCTATTGGTCATTCGCATATCCCGTCACCCACGTGGGTAGCTTTTACCCAACTTCCCACGCAACAAATATTATAATATAGTTAATGAAAGTGTGATACGACGTCGCATGCCCCACTCACAAACAACTGTTCATTATACTGTAGCTACAGTGCTACAGTGTTGGGCCGGCTCACTTTTTTTTAAATTATTTCCGGTGGTTACTGTTCATCGGTCAAAAAAAAACTTTATAATCCCCTCTTCTTTCGTAAAAAATGAGAAGAAAAAAAAATTACGTTTACGACTTTCTATCGGTCTGGGCCAAAAAAAAAATCCCCTTTATCGGCCCAAAAAAAAAAACTTTATAATCCCCCCTTCTTTCGCCAAAAATAAGAAGAAAAAACAATTACGTTTACGACTTTTTATTGGCCTGGGCAAAAAAAAAATCCCCTTTATTGAAAAAAAAAATTGTCATTTAATATGAAAAAAAACAAACTATTAAACATGAGACCGAAAAAACAAACCCGAACAAAAAAAAAGCCCCGTGTTCATCGGCCCACAAAAAAAAAAGCTTAAAATTCCCCATACTTTCGCCAAAAATAAGAAAAAAAAGAAAATTACGTTTACGACTTTCTATCGGCCTGAGAAAAAAAAAACCCCTTTATTGAAAAAAAAAATTGTCATTTAATGTGAGAAAAAAAAACAAACTATTAAACATGAGACCGAAAAAACAAACCCGAAAAAAAAATGCCACGCAACAATGTGCGAAAAATTAATGCCCGCAGCAACGCGCGGGTAATTTTGCTTGTTGAAAAATAATGCAAATACTTTATTTCATTTTGTTTTTCTGCCATCATCTTCTTCCTTATATCATCTGCCATTATCAAACAAAAACTCAGACGAACGTCGTTTTTTTTTTCTCTTATTATAACATGAATCTAAAGTATGATGCCCTGGGTCGTCGCCCAGCTCGCCCGGTACCAGGGCCGGCCCTGGTATGCCTTTATTTTCTTTGAATTTTCGAAACTCACTTGAAGCTCCACTTTCCAGTGTCTTTTCATTTAAATTGTATGCATCATTTATATGGAATGCATATCCTTAACATATGGATGACTGTTGTTTAGATTATGACAGCTATGGAGGACCTAGATAATAAGTAGCATCATGATAAGGATTACAAGAACAAGTAAAATTATCAAGCCAATTTCTACGCAAGTCTTGTATCTTGCGATTCTTCGTTCAGTAATAATGTCATCAACTCTCTATATCAAATACTCCCTCAGTCTCATTTTTATTGTCGATCTTTTATTTTTAGGATGTCCCAATTTAATTGTCCACTACTAAAAATAGATAGGAAAGTTTGATCAAGTTTACTATATTACCCTTGTTTAAAATTATTATTACGAACTTTAAAGAAGACTTTAATTAATTAACTAAGGGTAAAACTGTCATTCTGCCAAAAAGTAAGAAAGAGAAAGATGTAATAAATGCACTCTTCTTAAACTGTGTGTTTTTTGTCGGGGAACAATAATTTTGAAACGAAAGGAGTAAAATCGAAACATATTGATGATTATCAACTTATCATCAAATGATAGATGATCAATATAATACAATTACACATTTAGACAGCTAGGCTTACGAGACCATAATTGTTGTGCTGACAAAACCATGGCCACGATCTTCATCTAATCAAATTGTAAAGTACATTAAATTTTGGGTGCTACTATTGGTACCCACGGCCCACCAAAAGTATAAATGTTTCGTACTTTTGATGCATTTTGTCTCCCTGTTTACAGTGCAATACAGTTTTTTATCAGTTTCTGTTTCGTATTTTTTACAGTTTAACACTTTTGACTTGTTAAACTTTATTATTTTTATTCCAGATTCTGCGTTTCACAGTTTTATAACATAAACAAAATTAAAAAAAATTAAAAAAAATAAAAAACCGAAAAAACAGGATGGATACGAAGAGGGATACTGTTAGGATATCATTTCATCACCAAACACAAAAATAAGAAAAATAGATTTTAGAGAGAGAAAGTAAAAAAGAAAAAT
>BQNB010005108.1:0-103879 GCA_026074375.1 Tanacetum coccineum
TTAGGAAAAAGAATTAGAATTTTTTAACTATTTTTGAATTTTTTATGAATTTCTAAAGAAAAATGAATTACTAAAAATAAACTTTTTCTAAAAATTAACACTAAAATTCTACTTTTATTTTTCAAAAATACTAGATTGAAAAAGAAAATTATTACAAAAAGAATTACAATTTTTCAACTATTTTTCTATTTTCTATGATTTATTTAAGAAAAAGAAATTACTAAAAATCTATTTTAATTTCTAGAAAATACAAATTTAACTGGAAAAATAAAGAAAAATGCTTTTTAACTACTTAAAATGTGCAGAAAAGTAAAGGTACAAAAATGCCCAAATTTTATAAAGCAATTGAACTTTAATTTTGCTAATTAAAAACTAAACCTAATTTTATTAAAACTAATTTTGAAAATATTAAAACTATTTTATTTAACTAAAAAGACAGGGTAGAAAGTGCAACAAATGAAAGTAAAGGGTAGGCGGGAAAAGTAATGGAAATTTACACTCTAGTTAAAACAGACAACCTTAGACTATTGAAAAAGTACAAAACAGACCCTACGATTTAGCTTATTTTTGGCTTATTTAAAAAGTGAAAATTAGCAAAAACTTAAAACTACAAAGTTAAAACTGAGCTTTAATACTACAACTTTAATAAAAGCTCTTTGAACTTTTATTCACTAGATAAGCTAGAAATTAAGCATTTAATTCTGTATCACAGAAACTAAGGATTTGCTTTGAAAATCTAATTTTTCTAAACTATGGCTTATATCTAGCTTATTACTTAATGAAAGTGTAAACCAAAAGAAGCTAAATGAAGCTTATAATGTGTACTATAGATTTCTAAAAAGAAATAAGCTAAGAATATACAAGATTAACAAGGAAATTGATCTTAAAAAGTAAGGTTCAGCCTAATCACTGAAATTAAGCAAATCCTATTAAGCTAACTAGCTTAAAACTAAATCCTAGAAGCTAAAATTTTGAATATAAGCTATTCTATGAATATAGAACAAACCTAGATAAAAGGCTTTTTGAAATGACAACTAAAAATTAGAAATCCAAAAGTAATAAGCTAGTACTCTCAGCTGCTGCTATATCACTTTTGCAAGAACCTACAAGCTAACCTAAAGCTTATAAATGAAACTTAAAAGATGAATTTTAAAGAGCTAATAGAGTACTACTTAGATGCTTAAAACTAAATTCTAACTCCTAATTATAAGTGCTGAAAAGAAGCTAGAAAAATGGTGAGCAACAACAGTATTAACTAAGTTAATACTGCTATTGCTGATATACTTGACCAAAGGTTTAAATGCAGGCTAAGTTTCTAGAGTGAGAACTTATAAACCACTCACTAAATGCATTTAAGTGTACACTTATCAAATTTAAACTCTAAAATGTTTGTGAAACACTTAACTCTAGAACTACTTTTCACTAAAACTGTCATGGTGCTAGTAGTAACTAATTAAGCTCTAAACTTTGAAAATCTACAAACTAACTTTCAAATTCTTTTTAAAACTTGATAATATGACTTAACACAACTGACTTATGTAAACTTACCTATTAATGTTGACTTTAAGAGTCAACAACACCTAAATCCAAACACTACTTAACCAATTCTGTCCAAACTAAATTGCACTTAAAATCTATTTTAAAGCTAAAACTGCTAAGACCTTATATCTACTCAATCTTAAACTCACCTACTTAAGCTAGTTAAACACTAAAAACTATAGCTTATTAACAGAAATAAGCTAGTTACTCACCTAGGTATTTATCACTAGTAGAACAGGATTAACTAAAAGGATTATTTAACTAGAAATAGTAATGGAAAATTAAAATCAGATAAAACTAATGATCAACTAATCACACTTCAATAAGGAATAAGCATTTTTGAATTCACAATAAGCAACTAGATTAAGCTTCAATTGGTAAAATGAAAAATAGAAGATGAAACCTAAATTTTAGGTAATCTCAGACACTAGGCCACTCTTTCTGAGTGAATGGCCTTAAAATTCAATATCATAATGGCACCTTGCCTCTAAACCAAGAGCTTAAGCTCAATAAGCTTCTTTGAGCCTTATCCAACTGCAAATAGCCTCCATCATCCATCAACTTGAATTCAAATGACAATTTATGAACAAAAATAGACAAACTTAGTAGTAAAAAGCTTTTAGCGATATTAGAACAATTTTAGAACAAAAGAAAATGTAATAAGCTAAATTTAGCTTTTTTCAAGCTTATTGACTTAAACTAGCTTATAACATGAAAACTTTAAAACAAACTCAACTCTACTATCTTTATTGCTTTAAGAAAGACGAATACAAGATAAGGAGCAAAGAGTACAACTGAATTGAAAAATTTAAAAGCTTAATTTTGACAAAATGAACAGTACACGTAGGGAGAAACGGGAAAGGAATTTAGGGAAAGTTGGGTTTGTTTTGAGTTTTGGCGGGAAAATCGGTCAGAGAACGGTTAGGGGAAAACGTACCCCGTGTTTTGTTTTGAAAGATTAGAGTATTTGCACTTCAAGTCCCTCTGTTTCTTTCTATAAGATGTAGTGTAAAATATGTTTGGAAGTTTACACTTCTGGCCCTTGAAGTTTAGTAAACAAGAAATGGGCTGTTTAGTTTTTCAAGCTTATTGACTTAAACTAGCTTAAAACATGAGAACTTTAAAACAAACTCAACTCTACTATCTTTATTGCTTTAAGAAAGACGAATACAAGATAAGGAGCAAAGAGTACAACTGAATTGAAAAATTTAAAAGCTTAATTTTGACAAAATGAACAGTACACGTGAAAGAAAAAAATACAAAATTAAACTGAACTAACTCTCTAAAAAACTCTCTATCTATGAATGTTAAGCTCCTATTTATAGGAAAAGTGAAAAGAAGATGAGAACTACGATCATTTCTAGCCCTTGATCTCTTTTTCTTTGAATCTTGGCCGTTAGATGTCTTTGGTGATGTGTTCACACCAATTGGAAGCTGCCACGTGTGCAAAATGATGTGGACATGGGTAAATACGAGGTAGGGTTGTAGGGAGAAACGGGAAAGGAATTTAGGGAAAGTTGGGTTTGTTTCGAGTTTTGGCAGGAAAATCGGTTAGAGAACGGTTAGGGGAAAACGTACCCCGCGTTTTGTTTTGAAAGATTAGAGTATTTGCATTTCAAGTCCCTCTGTTTCTTTCTATAAGATGTAGTGTAATATAAGTTTTGAAATTGTCATCTCTGGCCCTTGTAGTTTTATAAACAAGAAATGGGCTTTTTAGTTTTGGGCTTTTGTTATCCAAATGGTGTAGAATGGCCCAAAGGGTATTTTAGTCTTTTCATCTTCTATTGTAAGGGCAAAATGGTCTTTTTCCTTCAAACTCTTGTCCTTTTCTCTTGTGTCGGGCTGATCCGGCTTTGATATCTTTTCTCATGATCACTTGTCTCTTCATTTCTTGTCGGTTTTTGCTTGTTTTTGCTCTTTTTGACTTTGATATCCTTTCCTGCACATTATGACACAAAAGCACACATATTTCCATCTTTTGGCATATTTTTGGCTTTTATTGGCAAAATCCTGGGTATTTATTGTATACAATTTAACATTTATCAAAATTCCCCAAACTAAAGGATTGCCGTGTCCTCACGCAATTTTATTAAGTGTACACTTTGTAAACTAACAAGTTTCCAAAATGCCCTTGTTTTCACCTTTTATGAATCACCTTTTTAAACATCTTAAGCTTTTTCTCAACATTTTATCTCATGGAAACACATTAATGGCAATCATTGCAATTTTGCAACTTTTAGGCTCATTGAAATAGGCTACTCCCGATTAATAGAGCACAAAAGAGGAAAATTCGTCTTCCCTGACTTTTCACTAGACTAAACAAAGCTATTAAACAAGATCATTGTCAATATAAGTCCAAATGGTTAAGCTCTTATACTTACAACTTGTGAACTTTTCACTCCCAAGAATAAATTAATGATTAAGATGTGTGCACTCTTTTCAACTCAACCATAGATCAATTTATCTTTATAGTTGAAATCCATCTAAGCTTTACACTTAAGCCTTGTGAGCTTAAATGTTAATAACATAGATAAACCTCGACTCAAAGCTAAAAGAAATTAGGAAACAAAACTTATAAATTGATTTTTAGAAAATGAAATTTTAACCATTCTTTTATTTTCAATATACTATAAATTATTATTTTTTTGCAATAGGAATGTTGTTCTTAGTTCGAACCCCTACTTAGGCCTTTCTCCCAAATAGGATATCGCATCAACAACCGGTGTTCTTAGTTCGAACCCCCACTCCGCTGCTAACGTTTGTGGGTTATCGCGACAACACCTTTTTCCTACAAAGCCTAGAATCCAAAGTCCCTTAGTTGCAATCACCACCTAGGCCGCGCTCCCTAGTGATGAATGCCTACGAACCTTATCACACGTAAATAGTTTTAATCTTAGTTGGGACCCCATCCGAGTCTCTTCTCAACATGGATCGCCAACGATGAAAAACTATATATTAGCTTTTATTATTCTATTTTTGCGAATGTTCATTGCACGAAAAAATAATGCTTTTTGCATTTAGAAATGCTTCTTTGGCATTTTTTTATAATTATATTTTTGATGATGGAAAAAATTTCACTTTGAAAATAAACTTATAAATTTAAAACTCCCAAAAATCTTACTTACATAATAAATGAATTATTTTCAAAATGTAAGACTTTTTCTAAAGACATTGGTTGACTTAGTTAAATTAAAAAGAGCACGTATGATTAGGTGTGTTAAGAGCTTGTGGGAGTAAAAAGACACAAATCATTCATATAAGCTTTAGGTTTTCCAAATAAACCTTGCTTAAGCAAATACACTTATATTTAACTACATCATCTCTTGTTCTTCACATTTTTAAAATCCAATGCAATAGGATTTGTGAAAGCTTAGCCCCACAAAAGGTAGGTTAAAGAACTAGCTAGGGCATTTTCACCCGGTCAAGTCAAAATTAACTCCTATTTCTCACCAACGGATTACCAAAAAGTGGTGTTTTTCCCCAAACTAAGCTTCTATTGAGCTTCTCTTGTAAGCAAAAATTTAAAAAATTTCACTTTTTTCACAAAAAGGTAATTCAAAAAGGTTCAAACAAGGTTGCGTGAAGTGCAAGTCAATATCGAAGATATCCTTCCCCAAACTAAAATGAAACATTGTCCTCAATGTTTGAAAAATAGGGGTCAAAAGGAATCTAAACAAAAATTCTAAGGTCATGCCAAAAGAATAGATGTTAGTTCGATAAAGACAAGGATATGAGATTTCCCACTTTATGAAGAGAAGATTGGAGACCATCAATGGAAATTGTGGGCATTGCTTTGTTCTTCTATAATTTTGAACCATGAATCTTCCAAAATCCAGAAAACCTAGACAAACAAACACAAACAACCAACAAGAAATGAAAGAGAACAAGCTTCCTCTCATCATTTTCATTGTTAGCTCAAAAACAACTACTAAACGGCTTAGTTTTTATTCACCGAGTACAAGCTATACTCGTCCCCGAATTGATTTGTCCTTGGGGAAGCAAAGAAAAAATAGAAAGAAGATAAAAAGATAAGCATGGGGTGCCTCCCACGAAGCGCTTGTTTATTATAGAGTCCCCTAGCTTGACTCATTTCCCCAAACTAGGTTCATTATGGAGGATAATAGTAGGGATGAAGAAATTCCAAGAGGTGGAAACCTCCCCAAACTAGGTATGAAAGATATACCGTAGCATTTTTGATCCCGGGTTCAAAAAACTTTTTAGAAAAGAGTTTCAAGAGAGAAAATGTGAACCCGGACAATGCTTTGGTAACATGAAAGTCTATTAAGGGTGGGTGGAGTGGGTCAAAAACATCAAGAGTCAAAAGAGATTTAGATGGTGCTAACTCTTTTGAACTCTTATCCTTAAAAGCATCCTTTTCAAAAGGTTTCTCATGAAATGTTATCCCCGGGTCAAATATCTTTCCCTGAATGTTCATGGGGAATATCATATCCACGAGATTAAAATCCTCATAAAACACATAATCACTCCCGACATAAGAGGTAGTCTCAAAATGGTTAAGGATTTCAATGTCGGGATGAACAACTTGTAACTCTTTTTTGGACTTAGGTTCATCTTTTGTTTCAAAATCCTCTTTAGTCTTTCTTTCTAAAGATTCAACATTTTTATCTTCCTTTTTGAACTCAAGAGGAGTAATTGGTGAAAAAGGATCATCATTTAAAACTTCAAGCAATTTTTCCAAGTAAGTTACATCACCCTCCTCATCACTAAATTCATCATTTAAATCCATGTCTAAAGATTCATCATGTTTTAAAAACTCTTCTATTTCTTCCTCAAGAATTGAAAAAGTCTTGAAACTTTGAAAATCATCACAAAGAGGAAAATCACACTCTTTTCCAATTTTGGACTCTCTTGGGATTGGAATGAGATCTTCTTTGTCTAATTCCTTGTTTGGAATAAAGTTAAGATCCTCATCCCCCATTTTGAAAGAGTCCTCAAGATTATTGTTTGGAAAGATGTGTGAAATTGCACCTACGGAAGCAATTTGAGGTGAATGAATAACTCTTCCTTGGTGAATGATTCTAAAATTCTTTATCTCATCTCTTTGAGAGATTTTGCCTTGTCTTTGACAAGCATCACAATGTTTAACCAAGTTGAAAGCATCTTTATAGATGGTGGGCCAAAAGGAATCACTAGTCAACGACTTTACGAGCGATGTAATTGGCACTTTGATGGTCCTCCCGTAGTTCCGTTGTGACAAGCCCATGAGAAATCCATTAGCCTCTTTTGCCCAAAACACATCGTTTATTGAATTGGTCCCGCACCAAATTTTAAACAAGTATGGTTCATCCATAGTAATGTTTAGCATCTTTGAAAAACTTTCTCTTTTGTTGTGAACTCATTCCTTTTTTAACAAAATTACCCGCATGGTAGTTCGCTAAGTCGGCGAACCATGGCGTGGTATTATCACTAAGCACATTCACATTGTTAAGCACATTATTTTCAACAACATTTTCATTCTCATTAAGCACATTATCATTCACATTAATCTCTTTGACCTCTTCAACTTTCCCTAGTGACTCTAAAGGAAAAGACTCAGTTATATTTTGGCTTTCAAAAGTACATTTCTTGTGAGGGTTCTCTAGTCTAGGAAAGGAGATTGCGGCTTTCATTCACAGCTTCTTTTTTGTCCCTTATTTCAAGATTGAACTCTTGGAGTAAGAGAATCCACCTAAGTAACCTTGACTTAGCATCTTGCTTAGCCATTAGGTACTTAATAGCCGAATGATCCGTATACACTATGGTCCTCGATAAGACTAGATAGGGTCGAAACTTCTCCAAGGCATATACTACGGCTAGCATTTCCTTTTCAGTTGTAGTGTAATGAAGTTGAGCCCCGGTCATAGTCTTACTCGCATAGTGAATAGGATGAAAGTGTTTATCCTTTCTTTGACCTAGAACGGCTCCAAGAGCAAAGTCACTAGCATCACACATTATTTCAAAATCATAATCCCAATTAGGCACAACAAGTATTGGTGATTCAATCAACTTCTTTCTAAGATCATTAAAAGCTTGTTTACACTCATCCGAAAAGACAAAAGGAGTTTCTTTTTCCAAAAGATGAGTCATGGGTCTTGCAATTTTTGAAAAATCTTGAATGAACCTTCGATAAAAACCCGCATGACCTAAAAAACTTCGAACTCCTTTTACCGTGGTCGGGTAAGGTAATTTAGCTATCACTTCTACTTTTGCCCTATCAACTTCTAAACCGCTTTTAGAAATTTTATGTCCCAAAAACTATCCCCTCTATTTACCATGAAATGGCATTTTTTCCCAATTAAGCATAAGATTAGTTTCTTCACATCGATTAAGCTTTTATACAAGATTATCAGGCACTTTGAAAAATTAACCCAAAAAACCGAAAAGTCATCTATAAAAACCATCCAAGGGTTTTTCTCTATCAAGACATGAAATATGGCCGTCATGCACCTTTGAAAAAAAAAAAAGTGTCCCAGGAGCATTACAAAGGCCCAAAATGCATTCTTTTGTAGGCAAAAGACCCATAGGGGCAAGTAAAGGGGGCCTTTTCTTGGTCTTGTGGTCAATCGGGATTTTTGAAAATACCCGGAAAATCCGTCTAAGAAGCAATAGAACTCATTCCCCGCTAACCTTTCAAGCATTTGGTCCATGAAAGGTAAGGGAAAATGGTCCTTCCTAGTGGCATCATTCAATTTCCTATAATCAATGCAAACTCTCCAACCGGTCACAAGTCGGGTTGGAATGAGTTCATTGTCATCATTCATCACTACGGTCATCCCCCCTTTTTAGGCACGCAATGAACCGGGCTAACCCATGGGCTATCCGAAATGAGGTAAATCAAGCCGCATCAAAAGCTTGATGACCTCTTATCTTAATAACCTCATGATTTTAGTGACCCTAATCGTGCATTTGAACCACTGGTTTGTAATCATCCTCCATTAAAATTTTGTGTGTACAAAACTTTGGATCAATTCCCTTAATGTCGGAGATTTTCCAAGCTAGAGCACTTTTGTGAGCCTTAAGAACCTCAATAAGTTTTACCTTCTCATCATCTTTTAAATCTTTTGAAATTATGACGGGTAGTTTATTATCCTTTTCAAGAAAAGCGTATTCAAGATGAGAAGGCAACTCTTTGAGTTCAAGCTCGGGTGGTTCCTCTATTGATGTTTTGACCGATTCAACATTTTTGACTTCCTTTTTGAACTCAAGAGGAGTGATTGGTGAAAAAGGATCATCATTTAAAACTTCAAGCAATTTTTCCAAGTAAGTTACATCACCCTCCTCATCACTAAATTCATCATTTAAATCCATGTTTAAAGATTCATCATGTTTTAAAAACTCTTCTATTTCTTCCTCAAGAATCATCTCACTTCCTTCAAAAGGAGTGAAAGAAGGAGGATCCGAAATGATAGAAGTGGAATCACCACTCTCGGTAAAGTCTAAGACTTTTGGAGCATACTCCGCACAAGTTGCATCAATAAGGTCAATTCGTTTCACGGATTCGAAATTATCATAAGAAATTATGGTAGGTCCCACGACACTTTAATAATCAAAGATTGATCATCATGTCTTAAAATGATCTCCCCCTCATAAACATAATCAAAGGCATGACTGTGCTCAAAAATGGCCTTACCCTGAGAATCAAAGGAACAACGGGGTCCGCGAACAAAGTCCAATATCACAAAAATTCGATCCGGGAAATAGAAATTGTCCGACCTTAAACGAACACATTTTCCTATCCCAGGGGTTTAGAATTGTTCGTGACGCATTCGCTAATATCCCCTTTTAGAACCATTCTAGTTACTTGTAAGGTCGGGAAGTCCAAGTTTTTTTCCAAATAGACCTAAGGGCATGAGATTGATACATGCACCAGATCCGCTAGTGCCAGTGATTATCAAACTCCCCGAAAATCACTCCCCAAAAACACAAGGAATGATAAAATCGTCCTGGGTCACCACGCTTTTTCGGAAGCTTTTGAAGAATGACCGCAGAGCATAAGCAAATCATTGGTCCTTTTGTTAACTCACATCAATTTGTCCTTATACTTAAACAACTTTTTGATCATTAAAGCAAACTGGGCATGTGGACAAGGACATCCGAAAGCTAAGCTCAAAGTGAAGATCACTGAAGATTTCTATGAACTTTAAAGCTAAGATAAATCATCCTCTTTCATGAATTCTTGTCCTTTTCAACCTTGAAGGGTAACGGCAAATTTAGTCTTATACTTGAAAGGTTCAGTAACAACACTAGGCTCAACAATGGGTTTTCCTTAATCCTATTTAGTACCTTTTCCTTGTTTTGAACTACCGGAGGTTGGACTTACTTAGCGGTACTATGGGTGAAACTTGTGGGTTGCACTTGGTCCTTTGTTCACCTCAGTTTCCTTACCATCCCAGTTGTCCGGATTGACATAAGGAGGAGGCATAGGAGGTAAAGGTCCATCATAGGCCAAACCACTCCTAGTAGTGATAGCCTTGACTAAATAAACATTCATCTCTAGGATTTAGGAATCGTTATTACTTGGTAAAGTTCCCGAACCCGATGCAATGTTATTCTCCCATTTGCTTTTTTGAAACATGTTAACATCGTAATTTAAGAAAATTCCTCTGCTCATTTTGAAATCTGTACTTGTTCCCTTTTGAAATCCACAATTCTTTTGCAAATTATTCAAATTAACATCAATTGCTTTGTGTAACCTCAAATCTAGCATAAGTCCACCGGAATCTTAATTACTCGGGGCTTGATAAGCTTGAGCTAGTTGTGTTAAGCCCGAGTTTAGCTCCATGGTTAACTGGTTCCCATTATTCCCAGTCCTATTTAAACCTTGATTAGCATTCACATTCCTATTGTTATTTTGTTGATTAAAGCCCGGTGGTCTTATTTGGTTCGCTAAGTTGGGAGGACGGTATCCAGAATTTCCATTTTGAACAAAGTTACCAACCGAAGCGGTTTGTTGAAATTGTTGAAAATTATCATGATAAACCGGGTTTTCATAACCTCCCTAGTCATTGTGCACACATTATAACTATGATTTACTACCACAAGTATACACCTTTCCTCCACCGATTTAATCGGAAAAGGGAGTATGGCAACGAGAGCTTTCATCATAATTATTCATCTTATACATTTCATTCAAAAGTCAAATTCATCATAACCTCTAAATGATGCTTGCCATTTTGTTTGAAATATCGAAGTTAAGATGATGAAGAAAGTAAAGAAGATTGGAGGAGCAGTCGTAACCACTCGCATCATGCTTTTCGTGAACATCTAACTTTGGCTTTATTCTCTATGATTTGTAGTCCTTCGGTTGGACTTTTGTAGAGAAAATTGCCACCGGCAGCGGAATTAAGAGAATCTTTGATCATTATAGCTTAACGAATTATAGAATGTGTCCCTAATGGTGAATAGTGTAAAACCCGAGATGAGGACACATCCTTAAAGTTCAATGAAACCTTCCCAAGCTTCGTAGAAAAGATTCTTGACAATTGTTGAAAATATTGTTATTATCATTCCCGAAGATTGGTAGTCTTAAAGGTGGAAAGAAAAGTTGAATGCATTTTACCACTAAGACCATCCATGTAATAATAAGATCGGGTTCTTTTTTCGAGCACTTTTTGGCAACCCCGTCAAAGAAATGGAAAGAGAAGAATTTTAGATGGTAGGGTTAGGATACATCTTTGAATACCTTTGATTATTATTATATGCCTCAAACATGACGAATTTGAGCATAGGCACCTCATCATAACCTAATCCTCAAAAAATTCCGATTTTGAACCATATTAATGAGAGACGATTTCAGTTCAAAGTTTAGAGCAATTGATGGGTGGTACAACTATAGCACTTTCAAACCCCCCGGTGGGAGCTTGAAGTTGCTCGGCCATAGGTCGGTCATCGGCCATTGGAATCGGATACGGAATAAGAGGGATTGCCTCTTGTTGTTGTCGAGAACGTCGACGATTACGTCTTCTCGGAATTGTGTATATTCAGAGGAGAAACGAGGCGCATGCACTAGAGAAAATAAAAGAAAGAAGAATTTGAGGATAAAAGATTATTTTTTGGTGAAATTTTAATAATTTTTAGTAATTATTAGAAGGAACAACAAAAAGAAAAATATTTATGGCAACCGATTTAATTAAAGCTGTCTCACGATAAGACTCCAAGATTTAACCACAATTGAGCGAAAGGCTTAGCGAGCCGCAATGACTTCTAAGCAAGTAGCGATCACCTACCTTATACTGCACCTATAGTTTTTGTAAACTCAAAGGTCCGTCGTACCTCGCTAGTAACAGCACGATTAGTTTTGTTGTTTATATGGAATAGTTTAATGATGGATAACTAGTATCCAAATTTGTTTATTTATTTTTGTATTTTAACTAATTCGATAGGAATCAAATTAATGAACGTTGTATATTTTTAAAATATAGACAAAAATAGCAAAGTAACTTCCAAGAAGGAAGGGTCTTCAAAACTCTACTTCAACGAATTTCCCCATCCTCAAAAATTCGTTCACTTAAGTAGACTGTCCCCCCGCATCGCGCCAAAAATTTTGGTATCGTGTATGTAACACTTTCAACTTTATATATGTATAGTATCTATCTTGTGACACTTCTTTCCAAATTAACTTCTCAAACAAGAGAAATTAAAAGGATAAAATTCTACACTTAAGAAAACACAATACGTAATATTTTTAACCGTGGAAGTATTATCAATCTCGGGTCGGAATCCCAACGAAGTTTCCGGAATTGAAATGCCAGAGAAAAAAAAATAACAAAAAAAAATAATTCCGGATTCGAGTCAAGAATGGAAAAATATTTTTGAATTTTAACTTACACTACGAATATAATATCACAATTAAACTATAAAAAACAATTAAAGAATTAAAAATGTTTAACTAATACGAAAAATTTAACAAACGTGAATTAAAAATGTGAGCTAAAACTAGAATTTAAAATCTAAAGCACTAACACGAACAAATTTTATACCTAAAAATCACAAATTTAAAAAGAAAATTTTAGGAAAAAGAATTAAAACTTTTTAGCAATTTTTGAATTTATCCTATGAATTCTTAAAGAAAAAAATGAATTAACAAAAACAACACTTGTATTTCAAAAAATAAACCACTAAAATCAATTTATAATTAACAAAAAAACTAGAAAGTAGAAAAAGAAAATTAATTACAAAAAAAAAATATATTAAATATTTCCAACTATTTTTTAATTTTCTAGGATTTTCCTAAGAAAAAGAAATATACTAAAAAACCTAATTAAATTTCCTAAAAAATACAAAATTAACAGGAAAAATCAAGAAAAATTATTTATAACTACTAAAAAGGTCAAAATCTAAACGGTATAAAAATGTCCAATTTTACTAATCAATTAAACCCAAAATTGCTAAATAAAACCTAAACCTCACTATTAAAAAACTAAAATTAAAAAAATTAACAACAATATTTATAACTAAAAGAATAGGGGTAAAAGATGCAAAAACATGAAAATAAAGGTATGCGGGGTACAAAAAAAAAGAAATTTACAACTAAGTTAAAACAAGCACACTTTAGCTATTGAAAAATGGTAAAACCACAAACAAACCCTACATTTAAGCAATTTAGAGCTTCCTAACAAAAATGAAAATAAGCTAAAATCAAAACATAAAATGGACCTGAGCTTATCTACTACAACAATAATAAAAGCACATGACCATTTTCAACTGAAAAAGTCTAGCAATATATTAACCTTCTAAACCTCATTACAGAAACTAAGGTTTTCCTTTAAAAAAGTCTAACTTTTCTATCCTATTGCTTATAATCTAGCTTAATACTTAATAAAATAAAAACCAAAGAAACTATAATAAAGCTTATAACGAGTACATAAAGATGTCTAAAAAGAAATTAGCTAAAAGTAAACTAGATTAACAAGAAGATTTACAAAAAAAAACTAAAGGTTCTGGCTTATACTAAAAAATAAGCATTGCCTAATAAAAACTACCTCAAATCTAAAATCCTAAGAAACTGAAATTTTGGAAATAAGCTATACTATGATTATAAAATAAACCTAGATAAAAAGAATTTGGAGATAACAACTAGAAATTAGAAATCCAAAAGAAATAAGCAAGAAACTAAATGCAGCTACAAAAACCACCTTTTTGCAGGAACTATAAAAGAAGTCTAGAAGATGAGAAAGAAAATTAAGAGAAATTTATATAAAGCAAATGGAAAACTACTAAATGCTTAATTCTAACATCTATCTCCTAATTTACAAATGCTAAAAGAAAGCTATAAAATGATGAACGACAAGCAGTACGTACTGAGTAAGTACTGCTTATACTGGTGTAAATTGGAAAGCTTAAATCAGGCTAAATTTCTAAGGATGAAACTCATAAACTCACTATCCTATCTGTTTCAAAACCTACATTAACCAAAATTTAACTCTAAAATTGTGTGAAACACTTATCTAACAAATTCTACTTTAACATTAAACTGTCCTGTTGCTAGTTTAAATTTTTTTAAACTCTAAATCTTAAAAATGAAAATGACTCCTGAAACCTTTAAAGCTCTTGTCTTTTATACGAACTCAACTAAAGAAAAAATTAGACCTATGTCATTGACTTTAAAGTCCAAACTAGTGTAAATGCCAAACACTCCCTACAAAACTTATTGAACATTCTTAACAGCTTATTTTTAAAAAAAACTATTTTTCAAACTAAATGACTAAAAAACTTTTATCTACTCTATCTTAAACTCAACTAATTAAGTTGTTTAAGCTCTAAAATTCCTAGCTTATGTTTTAAAAAATAATACTTTCTCAGCTAGCTTAACCTTCTATTATGACAGAATCTAAAACTTGAGATCTCAATGAGCTCTAACTACTATCTAACTTAAAACATTTGCATATTAAGTAAACAAGCAAATTAAAACAGATTTTTTTTTTTTTTAAAGCACAAGAAGTAACACAATAGAGCTAATGATTTAAGCTGTAATAATGCTGAAATCAAAACATGAATCTAAACCTTTTATCTTGTAGTCCTCTTCACTGAACTCTAGTCACTCTTTGTTGAGTGAGTGACCTTAAAACTCAATCCTAATGGCTACCTTAGCCTCTAAAACCTGAGCTTAAGCTCAATAAGCTAAATTGAGCTTATTACTCCTTATTGCTTCCAATATCAATCAATTTGAACTCAAATGACCTTTGTTGAACTAAAATAGACAAATCCAGCTTTTAACAATATTTGAACAACTTTTGAACACAAATTGAGCTTATTTCAAGCTTATTAGCTAAAACTAGCTTATTTCATGAAAACTTAAACTCAAACACAATTCAACTAGTTTTATTACTTTTAAAAGAAGATTACAAGATAATGAAACAGAAGTAACAACTGAATGAAAAGAATAAAAATATAAATTTTGGCAACGATGAACAGTACAACGAAGAACTAAAAAGTGAAATTAACAAAAATAAAACCGACTAACTCTCTAAAAACTATCTCTCAAACTGAATTACAAACTCCTATTTATAGGAGTAAAAAATGAGAAGAAGATGAGAACTCTCAGCATTCCTAGCCGTTAGATGACTTTTATTTGAATCTTGGCTGTTGATTGTGATTGGTGAGGTGTTCAGACCAATAGGAGCTCCACGTCATAAAAATGACGTGGAGATGGTAAATACGAGGTGGGGTGGAGTTGGAAAAGACGGGAGAAGGATTTAGGGAAGTTGGGTTTGTTCGGGTTTTGGCGGGAAAAATCGTTATAAAACGGTTAGGAGGAAAAGGGACAGGGGAAAAAGGCTGTTATATTCGAAACTTTGGGCTAATTGCATAAGTAGTCCGTGAGTATACTTTTTTCAAAGGTGTAGTATAAAATGAACTTAAAAAAAAAAAGATTGGCATTTCTAGCCCTTGTAGTTTTAAGAACAAGAAATGGACTTTGAGTTTGGGCTCTTTATTGGGCTTTTGTGATCCGAATGGTGTAGAAGGGCTCAAAGGGTATTTTAGTAATTTTGCATCTTCTTCAAAGTAATAATGGACATTTCCCGTTGTCCCTTTTCTTTACTTTCTTGTCTTTTCTCGACCACGGTCTTGATCCGGCTTTCGATATTGGCTTCAAATCTCTCTCTTGTACTTGTCTCTTCATTTCTTGTCGGTTTTTGCTCTTTTTGACTTTGATATCCTTTCCTGCACATTGAGACACAAAAGCACACATATTTCCATCTTTTGGCATATTTTTGGCTTTTATTGGCAAAATCCTGGGTATTTTATGTATACAATTTAACACTTATCAGTTTATATTTTCTGAAAATGATAGCAAAATTGTTAAGGAAGGTAAGGTCATAGGTAGAGGTATTAGGAAGAAAGGCTTATACGTAATGAAATTAGGAAATAAGCCTGAAGATAAAATTTGTCTTGCAACGATTGATGAAAACTCCACTTTGTGGCATAGGAGGTTAGGTCACGCTAATATGCTTCTCATTCAATCGTTAGCATCTAAAGAACTAGTTAGGAATTTACCTAAGCTTAAGTTTGATCAACACATTTATGATGCTTGAAAAATTGGAAAACAAGCTCACGCTAGTCATAAAGCTAAGAATATAGTCTCAATGACTATATGCTTAGAACTTCTCCATATGGATCTCTTCGGTCTATCCGCCGTATGGAGTTACGGAGGAAACCTATATACCTTAGTAATAGTAACGACAATTCAAGGTAACATGGAACACGATTCTTAAAACCAAAATCGAAATCTTCGAACATATGAAATCTTTAGTAGAAAAAATACAAAACCCAATTAGGAATGACCAAATCGTGTCAATTAGGATGGACCACGGTAGAGAATTTGATAATGAAGTACAATTTGGAGAGTTTTGTAATGCCAACGGTATTACACATAACTTCTCGGCTCTACGCACTCCACAATAAAATAGCATGGTAGAAAGGAAAAATAGGACACTACAAGAAATGAGTAAAACAATGTTGAAATAAGACAATCGTTACCTATAAAGTTTTTGTTTTAGCAACCGTAGATACTTCAACCTATATCCTAAACCGAATCCTAATTAGAGCATCTAAATAAACTCCTTATGAAATCATGAGAGGTAAGAAACCAACTCTTGATTATTTTTAAAGTTGTTTTTGGAAAGAAATGCTCATTAATACCAAAGCTGCCTTACTAAGGTAAGACCTAAAGTCATACGAAGAGTCATTTCTAAATATACTCCCAAAATATTAAATGCCTACTGATGTGCTGTCCTGGTAGGGTTGTATGTTTATAATAGTTCAAGTTTAAATTTATATTTGCCGACTTTACTAAAACAACACTTTAAACGGAAAGTGTACCCGTCAGATAGAGTTTCGTTGTAGGTAGAAGTGTCGATCTGCATGCTAAGAGCGAGAAACAATCAATTATTTTAATTAATATATTTTAACTAAACTAAGTTTAAACTATGTTAATTCTATTCTAATTTAAACCTATGCTAAACCTATGTTAATCCTAATTCTAACGGATAAAGGGGGGGTTTAGCCTGAGAGACTGGCACAGGTTTGTGGTGACTCAGATCTACTTAAGACACAATAACACTCGCAAGCAGACAGATAAAAGATAGAAAAGCGATCTAGCCAAATATAAGAAAACTGTATTAACCATGATTAATCCAATTAGAACGTTGGTTTGTTTTATATTAGTGCAATGAATACTTATCTCAGGCGCGTTCTTCTTAAGCAATAGGCATTACCTTCTTCTAAGACCTAGACACGAAGAATCCTGTGACAATTAAACGCATCCGCATAAAGCATCTTATTTGCTGATTATAATCTATCTTGGGGATTAAAGCATTGGTGGATTCTTGTTAAAACCCCCCCCCCTTAGCTCAGGGATACCTTTACCCACTTACTGCTTAATGGGCAATTTAATATAACAAGTAAGTTCTACTGGCCAAGTCCTTTAACCAATTGGATTAAGAACGTAAATCGTTGATCCCAAGGGTCACCTGCCAGTCCAACTAAGCTCACTACTCTAAAGGCGAAGATAGGTTCATTATTTATTATCCTATTAGTCTAATAATAAATTAATATCTGAAAGCATGCCAGACATCTAGCTAACATGGGTCCGTATCACTAGATCGATGAATGATAACTCGCATACATAAAGTATCGTAAACAAGTATAATTGATAAACAAAAACAAGCAATCAACGATAAATTTAAGCTTTTCAAGATAAACAAACCAAACATATCAAATCTTTATAATAATGGCAAATACCCAAGGTTATGAGCCCTTAAATGTCAGAATCAATACAAGAGTAATAATCCAACCAAGGTAAACAAACTGAGTTAAACGAATGATATCAAAAATTGAACGATTACTAGACTATAGGAGATTACAAAGTGTTTCCTATAGAATTGATAGCTTTGCTTGACTTCTTCTGCTCTTCTTGTCGTCTGAAAATTGACTTTTGTGGTTAAGGTATTGAAATTATGATCAAGTACACTGAAAACCCGTTTTTAGGTTTTCTATTTATAGGGTAAGAATTTGGTCGATACACATATCAAAAGACTTGGATACGGCTATCGGAGGGTTACTTAGAGAAGGGACCACGTTTGTTATCTCCAGAATATTTTTATTACTTTTAAATTAATAAAGGCGGCTAGAGACTACCTTCTGGATACGCGTATTGGATCTTTATACCTTCATGTTCTATTGTGAAGTTAGGTATAAGAGACGTCGAATCTCTTGATGGATACGGTGTATAGGATAAAAGTGATCAGTATTACAATGTCTTTGGTTTAGGCTCCAGAAATAGCGTCCTTTTGCTAATGTCTTCACCAAGTACTCTATAATTACTAGCAATCTCAAATACAAACTATTAAGTAACAATTCTTGTAATAATCATACAAAACGAGTAATTTACATGGAATAAATGATGCTATAAAAGTGACGTTATTTGATGTCATCAAATATCCCCCACTTGAATCCTACTTGTCCTCAAGTAGCCTTTAAAAATTTATGAAAATGTATCCCTAAGTTTTTTTTTCCGTTAAGCATTTATTTGGTCAATTACAAGTACACAACTAAACACCTCACGAAATAGGAAGATGAAAACACTCAAATCATCCAACTACATCTATTGTGATAAACAAATAACTCTATCCTCAATTGCTCTGTCACGACGACATATCTATATAGGCTTGGCAAGGATACACATCTCCACCACTAGAGCTAAGGAGTAACAAGTTTATAAAGGCAAATTGGGTTTTTATAATAAGGCTTAGGGTTGATCATTCTAACAATCTTTCTTCAAAAGTACCACACCAACAAGGCAGCTGAATCACACATACATGGTCGTAATGACATAATAGACATGTGTGTTTGATCACATCCTCATTCGAGTTTAACCAAGGGTTAAGAATGTAAGAATTGATATAGGGTGTGGATCTTTTAACTTTCACCAAAAGTAATAAACCAACAAGGCAGTTGAATCACACATACATGGATGCAACGATAGAAAATACATGCATGACTCAATCACATCCTTATTTGAGTAAAACACAAGGTTAATGATTAGGAAAGGAAATAAATTATTGTCAAATAAAATTAACAAAACAAATATATTAAGTCCAAACAGATAAGGTACAAGTTACTAGACACTTTTTCCTAACCGTTACCATAATAAAGACACAACTATATACACAAACGTCTTGATCATAGATAAAAAACAACAACCTAAGTTGGTGTTCCCGTAACGGTCAACTTCCCAATCATCCCATACTTTACATACTTTTACAAAGACAAGTGGCAATATTCACCACTTTATTCAAAACTTTACATCGTCGATTTATAACCATCCATACAACGAATGTCGATCACTCAAATAATTCCATCGGTTTAAGCATTTAACGAACCGACTATCTTTAAACTTTCCTCCTTTTTTGTTGCGATTTTTATAGATTTTTTTCGATTTTTTTACAATACATAACTACGAATCTCGTTGTATTTTCACCATCTTCATGATTATAATAACTTTCGATAATTTCCTCCATGATTATACATTCTTCAGCCGTACCAATAATTGTGATGGTAGTAAAAATACATGAGTTTTGACTACTTTTTACATTCCCATTGCAATGTGCAAATTTCCCAACCATACTAGAGATAGAAAATGACACAAGACACAAGAAATACATACTTTATTACACTTTAAGCAACTAGCAACTGATAAATAGACTAATCAATACAGGGTAGGCTAAGGTGGAAATGCTGAAACAAAACAAATAGTTGGTGTTATCCTAAAGGATTGGCTCTACATGTTTTTTAGGGGTATATTACTCTTAAAATGAGAGTAAACAAAGGGTTTATACAGGGGTTAACGAAATAGTGTAGTTAGTCAATAAAAAAACATATAAAGGCTTTTTGGGTGTAATCCTAGAAATTTACCAATTTAAACAAGTTACTCCATCTAAATCCATAGTACTCATTATTGTGGTCTCGAATAGATATACCAAGCCAAGTTCTAAAGTCTACAACATCACCGACACACTTATATTTTTGTGGAATTTAGGTAAACATTTGGAAAATATAAGAGGATAAGTTAATACATTACAATAATCTAAAAAATTAAAGGGTTATTAACTAAAAGAGAGAGTCGCGCGCCAAAGTATGGTTTTGAAAAAAAAATTAAATTTAAGCATTTTAATGTGAAAAATAGGACAAGTAACGTTCTAATTCCCATCCCCCACTTAAATTATACAACGTCCTCGTTGTATAGATAAAACATTAAAAACAGGAAATTAAAATAATAAGAACGAGAAACACCCCTGATGTTTTTGCTGGGTTAGAATTCCACCAAGTTAGTTTATGAGCAAGAATGTGTGTTGTAAAAATGCTTCTGTATTCCCAACAGACCATGACTATCATACCACACATAGGATTCCAGATGATTGATACTTCACCAACTTCGTCGATTTCTTTTCTAGCGAGGTCCTGTGCAAAATATAGGAAAAACATGCAAAATCCTATCTCGAGTATCCTACGGTTAATAAATAATAAAAACAATAAACTATACAGGGGACCATATGCCCGTATCCATAAACTGGAAATAATACTCCGTATGGAGAAACGGTAAAATTATCAATATTGGATTATTCCTGCTGAATACGCCCGTATCATGTGCATAATTGACGCCGTATAGACAAACTGACAATAAAGTTTAATGCAGGAAAAATAAGGACGATAACGTCTAGACATTCAACACGCCGTATGGTATGGAGCAGATACGCCGTATTGATGTCTGGGAAGACAAACTTGATAAAAATAAAAAACAATCCGGGTTGTCTCCCAGAAAGCACTTTTCTTTCAGCTAGTCTTTAAGTTAGACTTTTTCTTCAGCTTCCTTCACACTATTCAACACTTTCCTCTCGTACTTTCATTCTCGTAACGGATATGGTGCTTGAGTCCGTAATCATTCAACGAGCTAATTTGCTAAACTTACTGCAAGGCTTGATTCTATCATGCACAAACAAATCAAAACATCACATCATAATATATATACATCAAAGGATAAGTTGTTTTAAGTTTAGGTACATCATGATACAAATAATATAAATGTACAAAAGATAAACATCAAAAAGTAAGGGGTAGAAGAGTCAAGGGTCTGGCTGCTGGGGTGCTGAGGTGCTGGCGTCATCAGTCCTACGCTTGATGCGTCTCACATACATGATATGATAATCGAATATCTCGAGCGTACCTGAACCCCAAGCCTGATCCCTCATCCGATGAGAGTCCAGTGACCGTCCATGTAGTTAATTGAGAGAAATCACAGGCCATACTGTCTAATACCTCTTCTCTGCTGGATGTACCCTCCTCTAACCTACCTAACCTATATCCATAGTCCCCTAGCTGGTCCAGATGTATGTGGCAGAGGTGCATGTACAGGTACCGAAACAGCGTGGTCACTCTCATCAACATCAGGAGCACCCTCAGCGACCTCTAGGGCACCAGCCGCAGCAACCTGCTGCCTCTCTAGTCCTAAGGCTATCCAAGCCCAAGTATCGTCGAGCTCCTCACAAATCTGCAACCTCACCAACTCAGCCATATCAATCATATCAGGTCTTCTGACAATCATTGGTCAATCCTAGAGTCTCTCCTCAGTAACAGCCAAATGCTCAGTGAATACGAGCAACCAAACTGACATCCAGATATAATCACCCCATGCATCCACCTGAAGTAAACAACCACAAATACCTACCAAAAGAGATAAGGGATGTTGAATGAACCAACATCTACCCCCCCAGATAAAACAAGATCAGTCCATGGTTCAACCTCTTAGGTGCCTGACTCCCCCAGCAATAATGCATGCAATCAACAAGTGGCACAGCCTAAGATCGGAATCCGTGATCCCAAGTATAGAAACGGGCCTGTTCCACGGAAATATCCTGCAGAGAGATCATTACCCAATACGCCCTCAGACCCCCCATGTATTTGGGATTTGCCTCACACTCTCGGCCTAGTATGCGCCGAATCCAGCGGACTCCATCTCCTCCGCAGTATGCAACCCTAAGGCCAAAATAAATTGCCTCCAGCTCGTGCGGTGTCTAACTCCTCCTAGCTAAAATTGTAATGCCCATCTGTATCAAGATCAAGCACCGCCTCTCCAAATCTAAACGTACTAAAAAAACTCCAGAATAAGCTCGTGTACCAACATGCCTTAAATCTCAAATAGCCTCCTCTAAGCTCGGCTAGTGAATACACTATGTCCCTGAGCATCCCTGTGCTCCATTAGCATCCTACCACTTAATCCCTCAGCCATCAGATATGTCAATCCCCCAAAATTAAAAACCTGAACCCTGTGTATCTCTTTACCGTAAATCCTACCCAATCTCTCCTTAAAATTTATAATATCGGCATCTGTATACCCCAAACCCTCGGATCTAAGATACTGATGTCTCTGATATCTAGGTGGAATTGCCATATCATGTGATCAGAACCGAGAAGAAAGTGATTATGAATAAAAAACAATGATCTCCAAGGATTATTTTGACCATGGTTATTTTTGTGTGTAAAAAGGTGTGTGTGAAATAGATCTGGCGTATCAATTGGATTTTGATACCCAAACTCGATATGCTGTATTGGTTTTTTGTCCCAATACGACGTAAGGCAAAATATTGTTTGACTAAGTCAACTTAAGTATAAAAATAGTGGATACCGACGGATTAGTAAACACCTATACGTCGTATCCACTATTTTTAAACTTAAGTTGACTTAGTCAACAAATTTGCCCAATACGACGTATTGGACAAAAACCAATACAGCATATCGAGTTTGGGTATAAAAACCCAATTGATACGCCAGATCTATTTCACACACACCTTTTTACACACAAAAAATAACCATGGTCAAAATAATCCTTGGAGATCATTGTTTTTTATTCATAATCACTTTCTTCTCGGTTCTGATCACACGATATGGCAATTCCACCTAGATATCAGAGACATCAGTATCTTAGATCCGAGGGTTTGGGGTATACAGATGCCGATATTATAAATTTTAAGGAGAGATTGGGTAGGATTTACGGTAAAGAGATACACAGGGTTCAGGTTTTTAATTTTGGGGGATTGACATATCTGATGGCTGAGGGATTGAGTGGTAGGATGCAGATGGAGCATAGGGATGCTCAAGGACAGAGTGTATTCACTAGCCGAGCTTGGAGGAGGCTATTTGATATTCAAGGCATGTTGGTACACGAGCTTATTCTGGAGTGTTTTAGTACGTTTAGATTTGGAGAGGAGGTGCTTGATCTTGATACAGCTGGGGCACTACAGTTTCAGCTAGGTGGAGTTAGACGCCGCATGAGATGGAGACAGTTTATTTTGGCCTTGGGGTTGCATACTGCGGAGGAGATGGAGTCCGCTGGATTCGGCGCATACTAGGCCGAGAGTGTGAGGCAAATCCCCAACAAGGGGGGTCTGAGTGCTTATTGGGTAATGATCTCATCTGCAGGAGATTTCCTTGGCACAGCCCCGTCTTATACTTGGATCACGGATCCGATGCTTAGGCTGTGCCACATGTTGATTGCATGCAATATTGCTGGGAGGAGTCAGGCACCTAAGAAGGTGACCATGGCTGATTTGTTTTATCTGAGGGGGGTAGATGTTGGTTCATTCAACATCCCTTATCTTTTGGCTAGGTATTTGAGGTTGTTTACTTCAGGGAGGAAGCATGGGGTGATGATATCTGGAGGTCAGTTTGTTGCTCGTATCACTGAGCATTTTGGGCTGCTTACTGAGGAGAGACTCTAGGGATTGACAATGATTGTCCGAGACCTGCCTATGATTGATATGGCTGAGTTGGTGAGATTGCAGATCTGTGAGGAGCTCGACGATACTTGGGCTTGGTAGCCTTAGGACTAGAGAGGCAGCAGGTTGCTGCGGCTGGTGCCCTAGAGGTCGCTGAGGGTGCTCCTGATGTTGATGAGAGTGACCACGCTGTTTCGGTACCTGTACATGCACCTCAGCCACCTACATCTGGACACTAGTACTAAGGCATAAAGAGTTAGTAGTTAGTAGGAGGACAACCATCAGAGATTAGGTATTAGACAGTATGGCCTGTGATTTCTCTCAATTAACTACATGGACGGTCACTGGACTCTCACGGATGATGGATCAGGCTGGGGTCAGGTACACGAGCTATTCAGATTATCATATCATGTATGTGAGACGCATCAAGCGTAGGACTGATGACGCCAGCACCTCAGCACCCCAGCAGCCAGACCCTTGACTCTTCTACCCCTTACTTTTTTTATTGTTTATCATATTTTACATTTTATTATTTGTACATGTGTACCTAAACTTAAAACAACTTATCCTTTGATGTATATATATTATGATGTGATGTTTTGATTTGTTTGTGCATGATAGAATCAAGCCTGGCAGTAAGTTTAGCAAATTAGCTCGTTGATTGATTACGGACTCAAGAACCATACTCGTTACGAGAATAAAAGCAGGAGATTAATGTGTTGAATAGTGTAAAAGGATCTAAAGAAAAGTCTAACTTAAAGACTAGCTGAAAGAAAAGTGCTTCCCGGGAGACAACCCGGATTGTTTTTTATTTTTATCAAGTCTGTCTTCCCAGAGATCAATACGGCGTATCTGCTCCATACCATACGGCGTGTTGAATGTCTAGACGTTATCAGTCCTTTATTTTTCTGCATTTAAAAACTTTATTGTCAGTTCTGTCTATACGGCGTATTCATGCACATGATACGGCGTATTCAGCAGACTAACCAATATTGATACTTTTTACCGGTTTCTCCATACGGCGTATTCCAGTTTATGGATACGGCATATTGGTCCCCTGTATAGTTTATTGTTTTTATTATTTATTAACCGTAGGATACTCGAGATAGGATTTTGCATGTTTTTCCTATATTTTGCACAGGACCTCGCTAGAAAAGAAATCGATGAAGTTGGTGAAGTATCAATCATCTGGAATCATATGTGTGTTGTAGTCATGCTGGAATCCAGACGCATTTACAACACACATTCTTGCTCATAAACTCAACTTAGAGAATCTACCGAGCAAAACATCAGGGGAGTTTCTTATTCTAATTCTTTTAATTTCCTGTTTTTAATGTTTTATCTATACAATGAGGAAGTTGTATAATTTAAGTGGGGGATGGGAATTAGAACGATACTTGTCCTATTTTTCACATTAAAAATGCTTAACTTTAATTTTTTTTTTTCAAAACATACTTTTGTGAAATTACTAGTTACATCACCCATATTAGTTATAGTAAGGATTTCAGCCTTATCCGTTCCAAATGTTTACCAAATTCCACAAAAATATAAGTTGTGTCGGTGATGTTGGTAGACTTTAGAACTTGTCTAGGTATATCATTCGAGACCACCAAATAGTACTATGATTTAGATGGAGTAACTTGTTTAAATTGGTAAATTTCTAAGATTACACCCAAAAAGCCTTTATATGTTATTTTATTAACTAACTACACGGGTTAGTTAACCCCCGTATAAACCCTTTGTTTACTCTTATTTTAAGAGTAAGATATCCCTAGATAAACCTGTAGAGCCAATCCTTTAGGAATAACACCAACTATTTGTTTCATTACAACTTTACACCTTAGCCTACCCTGTTAGATTAAGTCTATTTATCAGTTGCTAGTTGCTTAAAGTGTAAAGTATGTATTTCTAAAGTCTTGTGTCATTTTCTATCTCTAGTATGGTTCGGAAATTTGCACATTGCAATAGGAATGTAAAAAGTAGTCAAAACTCATGTATTTTTACTACCATCACAATTATTGGTACGGCTTGAAGAATGTATAATCATGGAGAAATTATCGAAAGTTTATTATAATCATGAAGATTGAAAAAACAACGAATCGAGTATGGATTGTAAAAAAATCGAAAAATCATAAAAAACGCAACACAAAAGAGGAGGAAAGTTTAAAGATAGTCGGTTCGTAAAAGCTTAAACCAATGGAATTATTTGAAGGATCGATCATTCGTTGATGGATGGTTATAAATCGACGATGTAAAGTTTTGAATAAAGTGGTGAATATTGCCACTTGTCTTTGTAAAAGTATGTAAAGTATGGGATGATTGGGAAGTAGACGTTTACGGTGAACACAACTTAGGTTGTGTTCTTTTATCTATGATCAAGACGTTTGTGTATAAAGTTTTGTCTTATTATGGGAACCGGTTAGGAAAAAATGGTCTAGTAACTTGTACCTTATCTTGTTATGGACTAATTATTGTTTGTTATTTTGAATTGACAATAAATTATTTTCCTTTCCTAATCATTAACCATTGTTTACCCAACTAAGGAGTGTAAAAAAAATTGAGTCATGCATTATTTTCCAATCGTTGCTCCATGTATGTGTGATTCAACTGCCTATGTATGTTTATTACTTTTGGTGAAAGTTAAACAAGATCCACACCCTATATCATTCTTCATCTTAACCCTTGGTTAAACTCGAATGAGGATGTGATCGAACACACATGTCTATTATGTCATTACGGCCATGTATGTGTGATTCAGCTGCCTTGTTGGTGTGGTACTTTTGGTGAAAGATTGTTAGAATGATCAACCGTAAGCCTTAATATAAAAACCCATTTTACCTTTATAAAATTTTTACTCCTTAGCTCTAGTGGTGGAGTTGTGTATCCTTGCCAAGCCTATGATAGAATACTCGTCGTGACCGAGCAATTGAGCGATATAGTTATATGTTTTAATCACATAGATTAGTATGAGTGATTTGAGTGTTTTCATCTACTATTTCGTGAGGTGTTTGGTAAATGTACTATGTACTTGATCGAATAAATGCTAAACAAAAAAAAATCCTTATGGATACACATATCATAAACTTCTAAAGGCCTAACTTGAGGACAGTAGCAATCAAGTGGGGGATATTTTGATGACATCAAATAACGTCACTTAATAGCATCATTTAACCCAAGTCAATAGCCCATTTTGTAATGATAAATTCAAGAATTTTACTTAATCGTTGTATTTTGAAATTGCAGTAATTATAGAGTACTTGGTGAAGATTAGCAAAAAGGCACGCATTCTGGAGCTTAAACAAAGACATTTGAAGATACTGACTCTTATATCCTATACACCGTATCCATCAAGGAAGATACGACGTATCTTTACCTACACTTCACAAAAGACCATGAAGGAATAAAGATCAATACGCCGTATCCAGAAGGAGTCTATACGCCGTATTTAATTTAAAGTAATAAAATATTCTGGAAGATAACAAACATGGTCCCTACTCTAAGAAACCCCCGATACGCCGTATCCAAGTCATTTGATACGTCGTATCGACCAAATTCTAGACCCTATAAATAGAAAACCTAAAAACGGGTTTTCAGTGTGCTTGATCATAATTTCAATACCTTAACCACAAAAGTCAATTTTCAGACGACAAGAAGAGCAGAAGAAGTCAAGCAAAGCTATCAATTCTATAGGAAACACTTTTTAATCTCCTATACTCTAGTAAACGATCAAATTTTTGATATCATACGTTTAACTCGTTTTTTGTTACCTTGTTAGATTATACTTCTTGTATTGAATATGACATTTAAGGCTAATACCCATGGGTTATTAGCCATTATTCTAAGATTTGAATGTTTGGTTTGTTATCTTGAAAGCTTAATTTAATCGATGATTGCTTGTTATGTTTATCAATTCATACTTGTTTACGTACTTTTGTATGCGATCTATCATTCAACTGGATCTAGTGATAAGGACCAAGTTAGCTAGATGCGGGAAGCTCTTCAATATATTTATTTATAATTCAGACTAATAGGATCATAATAATGACCTATCTTCGCCCTTAAGATAGTGAGCTTAGTTGGACTGCAGATGACCCATGGGATCAACGAGTACGTATCTAATCAATTGTGTAAAGACCATGGGCCAGTATACTAACTAGAATATAAATTGCCATTAAGCAGTAAGTGGGTAAAGTCTCCATGAGCTAGGGTTTAACAAGATCACCATTGCTTTAATCCCCAAGATAGATTATAATCAGCAAATTGGATGCTTTATGTGGATGCGTTTAATTGTGACAGAATTCTACGTGTCTAGGTCTTAGGAAGAAGTAATGCCTAAGTCTTAAGAATGATACGCCGCCTCGAGATAAGTATTCATTGCACTAAATAAACAAACCAACATTCTAATTGAATTAATCATGGTTAATACAATTTTCTTATATTTGGCTAGACCGCTCTTCTATCTTTTGTCTGTCTGCTTGCATGTGTTATTGTGTCTTAAGTAGATCTAAGTCACCACAAACCTGTGCCAGTCTCTCAAGCAGAAAACCCCCCTTTTTATCTGTTTAGAATAAGGATTAACATAGGTTGAGCATAGGTTTTAACTTAGATTAGAGAATTAATATAGTTTATAAAATAACTTATTTAAGTTAACCAAAAATTAATAAAATAAATAGATTAGTTCTCGCTCTTAGTGACCGACACCCTTCTTACCACGAAACCTCTATCTGACCCGGTACACTTTTCGTAAAGTGGTTTGTTTTAGGTAAAGTCGACAAAATATAAATTTAAATCTTGAACTATTAATATACTACAACCCTACAAGACAGCACATCAGTAGCCTTAACTATTTTTGGGAAGTATCTCTCAAAAGACACCTTCTATGACATTTAGGTCAAACTTAGTAGCAGTCTTGGTATTTAAAATGAGCACTTCTTCCAAACACTTAAAAATAATCAAGAAGTAGGTTTCTTACCTCTCATGACATTCAAATAGGAGTTTATCTAAGATGGCTCTAATTAGATTCGTTTAAGGATATAGTTGAAAGTATCTACTGAGCTAAACTAAAACTTTTATGTAAACAGATTGTTCATTCAACATTGTTCTACTCATTCTTGTAGTGTCCTATTTTTCCTTTCTACCATGCTATTCTAATGTGGAGTGCGTTTAGCGAGAAGTTTTTGTAATACCGTTGGCGTTACAAAACTCTCCAAATTGTACTTCATTATCAAATTCTCTACCGTGGTCCATCCTAATTGACACGATTAGACATCCTAATTGGTTTTGTATTTTTCTACTAAATATTTCAAAATTGTTCAAGATTTCCGATTTTGGTTAAGGAATCTTTCCATGTATACCATAAATAGTCGTCTACTATTACTAAGGTATATAGGTTCCTCCGTAACTCCATACGGCGATAGACCTAAGAGACCATATGGAGAATTATCTAAGCATAACGGACAAAGAGACAAAAATGTAAAGCTAAAGACTATCGAGATCTTGTTTCCAATTTTCAAGCATCAAACATAGAGTTATCAACATAACAAATGAACATACCTAACACTATCATATAGATGCTAAAGATAGAAAGAGAAGCAAATTGCGAGACCTAACCACCAATCCACAAAGTGGAGTATTCATCAAGTCGTTGCAAGACACATTTAATCTTCATGCTTATTACCTAATTACTATTACGCATAAGCCTTTCATCCAAATACCTCTACCTATGACCATACTTCCTTAACAATTTTTTGCTAACAATATCAAAATATAACTGCTAAGATTTATAAAAATGTATACATAACATACCCATGAAATCACCAATAAGACAAAAATATGCCAAAAGATGGAAATATGTGTGCTTTTGTGTCTCAATGTGCAGGAAAGGATATCAAAGTCAAAAAGAGCAAAAACCGACAAGAAATAAAGAGACAAGTACAAGAGAAAGATTTGAAGCCAATATCAAAAGCCGGATCAAGACCGTGGTCGAGAAAAGTCAAGAAAGTAAAGAAAAGGACAAAGTAAAATGACCATTATACCCTTTGAAGAGGATGCAAAATTACTAAAATACCTTTTAGCTTTCTACACCATTCTGCAACACAAAAGCCCAATAAAGAGCCCAAACTCAAAGTCCATTTCTTGTTCTTAAAACTACAAGGGCTAGAAATGCCAATCTTTAAATTCATTTTATACTACACCTTTGAAAAAAAGAAACACAAGGACTACTTATGCAATTAGCCCAAAGTTTCGAATATAACAGCCTTTTTCCCCCGTCCCTTTTCCTTCTAACCGTTTTATAACGATTTTTCCCGCCAAAACCCGAACAAACCCAACTTCCCTAAATCCTTCTCCCGTCTCTTCCAACTCCACCCCACCTCGTAGTTACCAACTACTCCACGTCATTATTAAGACGTGGCAGCTTCCTAAATGGTCTGAACACCTCACCAAACACAATCAACAAGCAAGATCAAATAAAAAAGTCATCTATTGCTAGAAAGCTGAGAGTTCTCATCTTCTTCTCATTTTTTCCTATAAATAGGAGTTTGTAATTCAGTTTGAGAGATAGTTTTTAGAGAGTTAGTTCAGTTTATTTTGTAATTTTCACTTTTTAGCTTTCGTGTACTGTTCATCGTTGCAAATTAATCTTTTTAATCTTTCAATTCAGTTACTTCTGTTCTTTATCTGTAAATCTTCTTTAAAAGTAATAAAGCTAGTTGAATTGTGTTTGAGTTTAAGTTTTCATGAAATAAGCTAGTTTTAGCTAATAAGCTTGAAATAAGCTCAATTAGCTTATTCCTGTTTTCTTTGTTCAAAAGTTGATCATAATATGGATAAAAGCTGGATTTGTTCTATTTTAGTTCAACAAAGTCATTTTGAAGTTCAAATTTGATTGATATTGGAAGCAATAAGGAGAAATAAGCTCCAATTTAGCTAATTGAGCTTAAGCTCAGGTTTAAGGCTAAGGTAGCCATTAGGATTTATTTAGTCACATCCTCAACAAGAGTGACCTAGAGTTCAGAGACTACAAGATCAAAGGTTTAGATTCATGTTTTGATTTCAGCATTCATACAGCTTAATTCATTAGCTTATTGTGTTTACTTCTTGTGCTTAATCCTGTTTAATTTTGCTTAGTTTACTTAGATTATGGCAAAATGTTATTAAAGTTGATGTAGTTAAGCTATTGAGATCTCAAGTTTAGATTCCTGTCATAATAGAAAGTTAATAACCCGCTAGTGTAGAAAGTATATATTAATTAAACATAAGCTAGGAATTTTAGAGCTTAAACACGCTTAATTAGTTGAGTTTAAGATAGAGTAGATAAAAGGTTTTTAGTCATTTAGTTTGAAAATAGATTTTAAAAGCTGTTAAGAAATGTTCAAAAAGTGTAAGGAGTGTTTGGCATTACACTATTTTGACTTTAAAAGTCAATGACCACTAGTCTAATCTTTTTCTTTAGTTGAGTTTCTTATAAAAGACAAGATCTTTAAAGGTTTCAGGAGTCATTTTGCATTTTTAAAGATTTAGAGTTTAAAAAATTATTACAAGGCACAAGACAGTTTAAAGTCAAGTAGATTTATAGATAAGTGTTTCACAGCATTTTAGAGTTAAATTTTGGTTAATGTAGGTTTAGAAACAATAGGATAGTGAGTTTATGAGTTCTCACCTTAGAAATTTAGCCTGCATTTAAGCCTTTACCAATTACATCAGTATAAGCAGTACTTACTCAGTAAGTACTGCTTGTTGTTCATCATTTTCTAGCTTCTCTTTAGCATTTGAAATTAGGAGATAGAAGTTAGAATTAAGCATTTTAGTAGTATTACATTAGCTTTATATAAATCATCTCTTAATTTTCATTTCTCATCTTATGACTACTTTTATGTCTGCAAAATGGTGTTAGCAGGCAACTTGATTTCTTGCTTAATTCTTTTGAATATTTCTAATTTCTAGTTGTTTATCTCCAAATTCTTTTTAATCTATGTTTACTCTTTAATCATAGAATAGCTTATTTCCAAAATTATCAGTTCTAGTATTTAAGATTTTGAGGTAGTTAGCTTATTATGCAATTGCTTAATTTTAGTAATAAGCCAGAAACCTAGTTTTTTATAGTAAATCTTCTTGTTTAATCATAGTTTTACTTTTAGCTTAATTTCGAGGTTTTAGACCATCTTTAGTACACATTATAAGCTTCTTATAACTTCTTTTGGTTTTTATTTTCATTAAGTAATAAGCTAGATATAAGAAAAAGATTAGAAAAGTTAGAATTTTAAAGGAAAACCTTAGTTTCTGTAATGCAGGTTTAGAAGTTAAATTTCTAGCTTATTCAGTTTGAAAAAAGGTCAATTGCTTTTATTAAAGATGTAGTAAGATAAGCTCAGGTCCAACATTTTTTATGTTTTTGAGTTTTAGCTTATTTTCATTTTTGTAATAAGCTGAAAATTGCTTAAGTCGTAGGGTCTGTTTGGTACATTTTCAATATCCTAAAGGTTGATCCAGTTAACTATAGTGTAAATTTCTTTTATTTACCCCGCCTACCCTTTATTTTCAGTTGTTGCATTTTCTACCCTGTTCTTTTAGTTTAATAAAATAGTTTTAATATTTTTAATATTAGTTTTAATAAAATTAGGGTTTAGGTTTTAATTAGCAAAATTAGGGTTTAATTGATTAGTAAAAATTGGGCATTTTTTATACCGTTAGATTCTTCACCCATTTTAGTAGTTAAAATAATTTTCTTTTTTTTACCAGTTAAATTGTATGTTTAGAATAAAATAGTTTTTTTAGTAATTTCTCTTTTTCTTAGGAAAATCATATGAAAATAAAAAAATAGTTGGAAAAATTAATTATTTTTTGTAATAAATTTTCTTTTTTCACTCTAATAATTTTTGAAAATTAAAATTGAATTTTAGTGATAAATTTTAGAAAAAGTGTATTTTTAGTTAAACATTTTTTCTTATAAGAAAATCATAGAAATTCAAAAATAGCTAAAAAGTTCAATTCATTTTCCTAAAATTTCTTTTTAAATTTGTGATTTTGAGGTATAAAATTTGTTCGTGTTAGTGCTTTAGATTTTAAATTCTAGTTTTAGCTCACATTTTTAATTCACGTTTGTAAATTTTTCGTATAGTGGAAACATATTTATTTCTTTAATTGTTTTCTAATAGTTTAAATTTGTGATATTTATATTCGGAGTTTAAGTTAAAAACAACAAATCCTTTATGCCATTCTTGATCGAGATCCGAATTATTCCCGAATTTCAATTCACGACTTCGTTGGGATACGACCCGAGAAGAAATACTTCCCGGTTAAAAATATACGTATTGTGTTTTCTTAAGTGAGATTTTATCCTTTTATTTCTCTTTGTTGTGAGAAATTAATTTGGAAAGAATTGTCACATAGAATTTAAACATAAATAAATAAATTTGACACGTCTTACCAACACCTATACCAAATTTTTGGCGCCGCTGCCGGTGAAGACTGAACGTTTTTTATTTTTTTTTTTTTTTTTGAGGAAATTCCGTTGAAGTAGCGTTAAAGAAGACCCTTCCTCTGGAGTTACTTTGTTATTTTTGTATATAAAAACAACAAAACGTTCATTAATTCGATTCCTATCGAATTAGTTAAAATAAAAAATAAAATAAACAAATTTGGATACTAGCTATCCATCTTAAACCATTCCAATAAACAACAAAACTAATCGTGAGTTACTTGCGAGGTACGACGGACCTTTGAGTTTACAAACTATAAGGTGAGTATAAGGAAAGGTGATAGCTACTTGCTAAGAAGTCATTGCGGCTCGCTAAGCCTTTCCGCTCACTTGTGCGTAATCTTGGAGACTTATCGTGAAGCTTGTAATTAACGGTTGCCAAAAAATATTTTTCTTTTGTTTTCTTCCTAATAAATACAAAAATTAGAAATTCCCCAAAAATAATCTTCTTAATCCCAAATTCTTCTTTTTATTATTTTCACTAGTGCATGCGCACTCGTTCTTCCTTGGAATACACAATTCCGAGAAGACGTAATCGTCGACGTTCTCGACAACAACAAGAGGCAATCCCTCTTATTCCGGATCCGATTCCAATGGCCGATGACCGACCTATGGCCGAGCAACTTCAAGCTCCCACCGGGGGGTTTGAAAGTGCTATAGTTGTACCACCCATCAATGCTCAAAACTTTGAACTTAAATCCTCTCTCATTAATCTTGTTCAAAATCGAATTTTTCGAGGAGGTAATGATGAGGAGCCTCATGCTCATATTCGTCATTTCGAGAGCATAATAATAAACAAAGTGTATCCATAAGTACCTAACACCACCATCAAACTTCTTCTCTTTCCATTTTCTCTTGACGGGGTTGCCAAAACGTGGCTCGACAAAGAACCCCCGAATTCTATTCTTACATGGGATGACTTAGTGTCTAAGTTCATCAACTTTTTCTTTCCACCTTCTAAGACTACCAATCTTCGGAATGAAATAACGAATTTTCGACAAATTGCTCAAGAATCTTTCTCCGAAGCTTGGGAGCGTTTCAAGGAACTTCTAAGGAAGTGTCCTCATCACGGTTTTCACTCATGCCACCAATTAACACATTCAATAATTCGTTAAGCTATAATGAACAAATTCTCTTAATTCCGCTGCCGGTGGCAATTTTCTCTACAAAAGTCCAACCGAAGGACTACAAATCATAGAGAATAAAGCCAAAGTTAGATGTTCACGGAACGCCGTGATGCGAGTGAGTACGAATGCTCCTCCATCTTCTTCTACTTCTTCATCATCTAACTTCGAATTCCAACAAATGGCAGCAGCATTAGAGGATAAGATGACCTTGACTTTAGGAATGAAATGAATAAGATGAAAAATATGATAAAGCTCTCGTTCCTACTCCCATTCCGATTAAAGCGGTGGAGGAAAGGTGTACTACTTGTGGTAGTAATCATAGTTATAATGTGTGCCCAATGACTAGGGGAGGATTATTAAACCCGGCTTATCATTATAATTTTCAACAAATTCAACAAAGGCTATTCGGGTCGGTAACTTTGTTCAAAATGGAAATTCTGGATACCGTCCTCCCAACTTAGCGAACCAAATAAGACCACCGGGCTTTACTTCAACATGATATGAACAATAGTAATTTGATGCAAATCAAGGTTATAATAGACTGTGTAAAAATGGAACCAAGATTAACCCATAGGAGCAAACCTCGGGCTTACACAACAAGCACAAGCTTATCAAGCCCCGAGTACTTAAGTTCCGTGACTTATCTAGGATTGAGGCTTACAACAAAAGCAAATGATGTTACTTTAGAATAATGTGCAAAAAAGAAAAAAAATTTTGAATTGATTTCAAAAGGGAACAACAAGATTTCAAAATGAGCAAGAGAATTTCAAAATACGATGTCTTAACAGGTTTTCAAAAGCAAATGGGAAATAACAATGCATCGGTTCGGAACTTTACCAAGTAATACTAATTCTAATCCTAGAAATGAAGTCACGGCTTAACACTACTAGATTGGTTTGGCTATGAAGGACCATTACCTCCTATTCCTCCTCTTATGTCAAACCGACAATGAGGATGGTAAGGAAACTGATGTGACAAAGGACCATGTGCAACCCACAATTTCACCAAGTACCGCAAATTACCAACCTCCTATGTTTCAAAACAAGGAAAAGGTCCAAAATAAGGATAAAGAACCCATTGTTGAGCCTAGAGTTGTTAATGAACCTTTCAAGTCTAAGACAAATTTGC
The DNA here is from genome assembly GCA_026074375.1 of Tanacetum coccineum. Classification (NCBI taxonomy): domain Eukaryota; kingdom Viridiplantae; phylum Streptophyta; class Magnoliopsida; order Asterales; family Asteraceae; genus Tanacetum; species Tanacetum coccineum. The sequence goes on from BQNB010005108.1 coordinate 35,544, forward strand.
CTTACCCTTCAAGAGTTGAAAAGGACAAGAATCGTGAAAGAGATGATATCTTAGCTTCAAAGTTCATAGAAATCTTCCGTGATCTTCACTTTGAGCTTAGCTTTGCAGATGCTCTTGTCCAATTTCCGAAGTTTGCTTTACTGGATCAAAAAGTTTGTTAAGTAATAAGGACAAATTGATTTGAGAAAACAAAGACACCAATGATAGCTAATTGCTCTGCGGTCATTCCAAAAGCTTCCGTAAGCTTGGTGACCCAGGACGATTTCCTCATTCCTTGTGATTTTGGGAGTTTGATAATCACTTGGCACTAGCGGAATCAAGGTGCAAGTGATCAATCTCATGCCCTGAGCTATTGGAAAAAACTTGGACTTCCCGACCTTACAAGTACTAGAATGGTTCTAGAATTAGCCGACCGAACAATTTCTAAACCCCTTGGGATAGCCAAAAATGTGTTCGTTAAGGTCGGAAAATTCTATTTCCCGGTCGATTTTGTGATATTAGACTTTGTTGCGGACCCCCGTGTTCCTTTGATTTTAGGAAGGCCATTTTTGAGCACAGCTCATGCCTTGATTGATGTTTATATGGGGAGAAATTTTAAAGACATGATGATCAATCTTTGATCCTAAAGTGTGGTGATACTCCCACAATTTCTTATGATAATTTTGAATCCGTGAAACGAATTAACCTTATTGATGCAACTTGTGCGAGTATCTCCACAGTCTTAAACATTACCGAGAGTGGTGATTCACTTCTATCATTTCCGGATCCTCCTTCTTTCACTCTTTTGAAGGAAGTGAGATGATCTTGAGGAAGAAATAGAAGAGGTTTTTTAAATACATGATGAATTCTTTAAAACATGGATATAAATTACGAATTTTAGTGATGAGGAGGTGATGTAACTTACTTGGAAAAATTGCTTAAGTTTTAAATGAATGATCCATTTCACCAATCACACCTCTTGAGTTCAAAAAGAAGTCAAAAAATGTTGGAATCGGTCAAAACATCAATAGAGGAACCACTCGACCTTGAACTCGAAAGAGTATGCCATCACATCTTTGTAATACGATATTACTTGAAAAGGATAATAAACTACCCTCATAATTTCAAAAGATTTCAAAAGATGATGATAATGTAAAACTTAATGAGTTCTAAGGAGCTCACAAAAGTGCTCTCGCTTAGAAAATCCCGACATTAAGGGAATTGATCCAAAGTTTTGTACACATAAAAAATGATGGAGATGATTACAACCAGTGGTTACAGAAATGCAAATAAGGTCAACCCTAAATAAATAGGTTATTAAGAAAGATGTCATCAACTTCTGATGCCTGGCTTGATTTACCCCATATCGGATAGCCCATGGGTTAGCCCGGTTCATTGCGTGCCTAAAAAAGGGGGAATGACCGTGGTGATGAATGATGACAATGAACTCATTCCAACCCGACTTGTGACCGGTTGGAGAGTTTGCATTGTAATATAGAAATTGAATTAATGCCACTGAGGAAAGACCCAATTTCCATTACCTTTCATGGACCAAATGCTTGAAAGGTTAGCGGGGAATGAGTTCTATTGCTTCTTAGATGGATTTTCCGGGTACTTTCAAATCCCGATTGACCCACAAGACCAAGAAAAGACCACCTTTACTTGCCCCTATGGGACCTTTGCCTACAAAAGAATGCCTTTTGGCCTTTGTAATGCACCAGGGACCTTTCAAAGGTGCATGACGGCCATATTCCATGACATGAATTCTAGAAAAAACCATGGAGGTTTTTATGGATGACTTTCGGTTTTTGGGGATATTTTTTTCAAAGTCCTAGATATCTGATAAAATGCTTATCGATGTGAAGAAACAAATCTTGTGCTTAATTGGGAAAAATGCCATTTCATGGTAAAAGAGGGAATAGTTTTGGGACATAAAATTTCTAAAAGTGTTTTAATATGAGCTTTTGAGGAAGGGTTGCAAGGAAATTAGCAATGAGAGCTAAATTACCTTACTCTACCACGGTAAAAAGGATGTTTCGAATTTTTTTAGGTCTTGCGGGATTTTTATCGAAGGTTCATGTCAATATATTTCAAAAATTGCAAGACCCATCATGGATTATTACCTTTTCTAGGTACCAAAGAACTGACTAGCCCAAGAGTGAATGGCTACTTGGTAAAGGCTCATCAAATCCATTCATGTTGCTGAAAAGACATGTTGCTGAGAAGAACAATCTGTTTGAGGCAAAAGACAAAGATTTTTGAAGAAATGTGTATGTTCAAGATAAGAGGTTTCATTTCAAGATGCTCAAACAGATTGTGTACAAGATACTGCTCAAAGGATGAAGCTTAAAAAGATTGAAGGCAAGTACTGCTTAAATGACAAGACAGACTGATGCTTAACAAAGAAGACCAACTATCAAGAAACTTGAAGTCAAGCAAGTAGAATTCAAGTTAGGGGAGGATTGTTGGGAAATACAAGTCTGAAAGTCAAAGTACTGTCAGTACATTTAAAGTACTGCCTTCATATTAAAGGAGAGTCAAAGTACTGCCAGTATATTCAAAGAAATCTTCAAAAGATAAGAATTGGAAGATTCTCTCATATTTGGTCAAAGATAATGATAAAGATTGGTCAAAGATAATGATTTGGTCAAAGATAATTAATTTGGTCAAAGATAATTAATTATGAGTCAAAGTACTGCCGAAGATAAAGGATAATTATGTATTTGTAATTTTAGATTGATTAGAATTAGTTTTCGTGTCAAACAAGAAATGTAAACCTACTAGTGGTTATCCTTGTGTCTATAAAAGGATCCCTAGGAAGGCATTAGAAAACAGCACACACAGATAACAAAAACACACAAGTCATTAGTATTGTATTTAGGGATCTGCAACTTAGGCAGATTCAAAGGTTTATAATAGAAATCGTTTGAGAAACTATTGAGTGTTCTTCTTGATATTGTTAACTAGTTTCCGCATAGTTAACAATATTATATCAGTGTTTCATTGCTACTAACTTGGATTTATTCAAGGAGGTAACATCCTTTACAGGTTAAAGGGTTAGTATACTAAAGGAATAACGATCCTACAAGTGGTATCAGAGCCTGTGTAGAGACTCTGATCAAGAAGAACTTTCATCATTCGAAATCGTTCCAAACTCCAAAAAGATGTCTGAAGCTGAACCTATCCCTCCTGCCTCATCTGTCACCACCCTTCTTGATGATTGGAGCATAGAGATTGATGCAGACCATGTGGATCTTGGACAAGATGGACTTGGAGTTTTTGACTGGAGCGAAGAAGCTGATAATGCACCAATTGCTCTTGCTTTGATGGCTACAAGCTCAACCGATTCTTCTAACTCAAAGGTACCTTACTGTTCAAAATGTAGTAAATCTTATAAAAAGTTGCTTGAAAACTATCAAACTGAAAGAGATAATTTTCAAAGGGCTAGGTCTGAAATTCTAGGATATCAAATGAGCTTAGAGTCATTAGAAGTCATGCTTAAAACACATGAAAAGAATGAATATGCATGGGGTGATAAGTATGAACAGATGGAATATGACTTAAAGATAAGGGATTTGAAACTAGAAGAAAAACAAAAGGAATTAGATCAAGTCTTAAAAGAAAGAGATGATTTCAAAGTAAAACTTGAAAAATGGACAAATGCTTCTGTACTTCAAAATGAAGTCCTAAACAAACAAAGATATTTGTCTGATAAATCATGTATAGGATTTGGGGTTGAGTCTAGTAGTGGTATGGAAAGTGACAATTCATCTGGGGATGAAACCTTGACAGATCATTTGTATGAAAATTTCAAAAGAGAAAAGGCATACAAAGCAGTACCTCCACCCACAGGTACAATTATTCCACCTAGGGCAAATGTCTCCTTTACAGGGATAGATGAACTAGCACTTTTTTAAAAAGATGGTCCAAATTTTAAATTCAATGGTCCATAAGGTGAAACATTATTAGGAGAAGTGATGTTCCTAATGTGATTATCCAGAGTTGAAGACCCGGACCCACAATGATAACCTGAGTTTTGGGAAATGAGTCAAGCTAGGTGGACTCTAGAAAAGGCAAGCGCTTCGTGGGAGGCACCCCATGCTTATCCTTTTTATCTTCTTTCTATTTTTTCTTTGCTTCCCCAAGGACAAATCAATTCGGGGTCGAGTATAGCTTGTACTCGGTGAACAAAAACTAAGCCGTTTTAAATCGTTTTTGAGCTAACAATGAAAATGATGAGAGGAAGCTTGTTCTCTTTCGTTCTTGTTGGTTGTTTGTGCTTGTTTGTCTAGGTTTTCCGGATTTTGGAAGATTCATGGTTCAAAATTGTGGAAGAACAAAGCAATGCCCACAATTTCCAAGGATGGTCTCCAATCTTCTCTTCATAAAGTGGGAAATCTTTTATCCTTGTCTTTATCGAACTAACATCTATTCTTTTGGCATGACCTTAGAATTTTTGTTTAGATTCCTTTTGACCCTTATTTTTAAACTTTGAGGACAAAGTTTCATTTTAGTTTGGGGAAGGATATCTTCGATATTGACTTGCATTTCACGCAACCTTGTTTGAACCTTTTTGAATTATCTTTTTGTGAAAAAAGTGAAAAATTTTAAATTTTTGCTTACAAGAGAAGCTCAATAGAAGCTTAGTTTGGGGAAAAACACCACTTTTTGGTAATCCGTTGGTGAGAAATAGGAGTTAATTTTGACTTGACCGGGTGAAAATGCCCTAGCTAGTTCTTTAACCTACCTTTTGTGGGGCTAAGCTTTCACAAATCCTATTGCATTGGATTTTAAAAATGTGAAGAACAAGAGATGATGTAGTTAAATATAAGTGTATTTGCTTAAGCAAGGTTTATTTGGAAAACCTAAAGCTTATATGAATGATTTGTGTCTTTTTACTCCCACAAGCTCTTAACACACCTAATCATACGTGCTCTTTTTAATTTAACTAAGTCAACCAATGTCTTTAGAAAAAGTCTTACATTTTGGAAAATAATTCATTTATTATGTAAGTAAGATTTTTGGTTTCAAATTTATAAGTTGATTTTCTAAAGTGAAATTTTTCCATTCACCAAAAATATAATTATAAAAAGAATGCCAATGAAGCATTTCTAATGCAAAAGCATTATTTTTCGTGCCAATGAAGCATTCGCAAAAATAGAATAATAAAAGCTATATATAGTTTTAATCGTTGGCGTATCCATGTTGAGAGTGAGACTCGGATGGGGTCGCAACTAAGGATTAAGACTATGTACGTGGAATCAAGGTTCGTAGGCATTCATCACTAGGGAGCGCGGCCTAGGTGGTGATTGCAACTAAGGGACTTTGGATTCTAGGCTTTGTAGGAAAAAGGTGTTGTCGCGATAACCCACAAACGTTAGCAGCGGAGTGGGGGTTCGAACTAAGAACACCGGTTGTTGATGCGATATCCTATTTGGGAGAAAGGCCTAAGTAGGGGTTCAAACTAAGAACAACATTCCTATTTAAAAAAATAAATAAATTTATAGTATATGGAAATTAAAAGAATGGTTAAAATTTCATTTTCTATAATCAAGTTATAAGTTTTGTTTCCCAATTTCTTTTAGCTTTGAGATGAGGTTTATCTATGTTATTAACATTTAAGCTCACAAGGCTTAAGTGTAAAGCTTAGATGGATTTCAACTATAAAGATAAATTGATCTATGGTTAAGTTGAAAAGAGTGCACACATCTTAATCATTAATTTATTCTTGGGAGTGAAAAGTTCACAAGTTGTAAGTATAAGAGCTTAACCATTTGGACTTATATTGACAATGATCTTGTTTAATAGCTTTGTTTAGTCTAGTGAAAAGTCAGGGAAGACGAATTTTCCTCTTTTGTGCTCTATTAATCGGGAGTAGCCTATTTCAATGAGCCTAAAAGTTGCAAAATTGCAATGATTGCCATTAATGTGTTTCCATGAGATAAAATGTTGAGAAAAAGCTTAAGATGTTTAAAAAGGTGATTCATAAAAGGAACAAGTTTGTGACTAAACCTCAGAGGAAGACTCCTATGAAATTTTGATGGGCAGTCTCCTAACATCCGTTTCATGAGACTCTTTGGATGTCCTCTAACTATAATAATACCCTAGAGCAATTGGGTAAAGTTGGATGGCAGTCAGAAGAAGGCTACTGTGGGATACCTACTACAGCAAGATTTTAGAGTCTATAACAGGTAACAAGAAAAGTTTTCAAGACTGTCTTCATGTAGACTTTCTTGAGGCTTGGGAGAATCAAAAAGGAAAAGGTCTCTGATTGGATGTTGATCGTGAACTTCCTAACTCCTTCAATGAATTACAAACCGATAAGGAAAGAAAATAATGCTATTCAGAGAAAAAAGTACACTTAATGAATGATATGAAGATTTAAATGACCAGCGTTTATCGGTTCCTGGTCCAAGCATTAATCAGCTCAGAATAAGCATTTAGAGGAAACGTTATTGCTGACAAAAGAAGTTCCATGTTCTCTGAGAAACAAGCCTACAGATGAGCTTGTGAGTTTTGATGCAGCAAGAATCATTGCTAAATTCATAATGATTCTCAAAGGAACGCTTTTGAAGAGGAAAAGAGAAGAATAGCACTTGAAAATGGAAAAGAAAGTGCCAACAGTACTTTAACTCTAAGTACTGCTAACACACCTTCTCAAAGTACTGGTAATACACCTACAGATTCTGATGATGATGTTCCAAAAGATGGTGTTTTCTCTACAAATTCTTTTGATGATGAAAATACAGACAATGAGGAAGATGGAGCGCCCGATTACAACAAGAAACGACACAAGAAAAAGCATTAGTTAGAAGTATTAGAGATAAGTATTGTATTAGGGATCTGCAAACTTAGGCAGATTCAAGGTGTGATAATACAAATCGTTTGTTAAATCAATTGTGTGTTCTTCTTGATACTGTTAACTAGTTTCCGCATAGTTGATAGTATTACATCAGTGTTTCATTGTTACTGACTTGGATTTATTCAAGGAAGTAACATCCTTTACAGGCTAAAGGCTTATTATACTAAGGTATATCGATCCTACAAGTGGTATCAGAGCCAGGTTATTGGCAAAAGTACCGCTGGGGTTCTAACAAGAAGAAAGCTTAAAGAAAGTGCTTCTGACCAACATCAAGCATTGCTGTCTTTTATATGCAAACAAAATAGAACTAACCACAAAGATCAGCAGACATGCTTGTTTGTTTGTTTCTTATCTCAAGAGGAACCCAAGAAAGTCTCTCAAGCTTTAGCAGATGAAAGTTGGGTTGAAGCGATGTAAGAAGAACTGCTTCAATTCAAGCTACAAAATGTATGGGTATTATGTGACTTACCAGATGGCAAGAGAGTGATTGGAACTAAATGGGTTTTTAGAAACAAGAGGGATGAACGGGGTACTATTATCAAGAATAAAGCATGACTGGTTGCACAAGGGTACAGACAAGAGGAAGGTGTGGATTATGATGAAGTTTTTGCACCAATTTCCAGAATTAAAGCAATCAAACTCTTTTTGGCAATTGCCAGTCTATCATGGGCTTTTTATTGCTATCGGAATGGAGTCAAAAGTGCATTTTGTATATGTCAACATCCAACAGAAGAGGTGTATGTAAAACAGCTCCAGGTTTTGAAGATCTGCTCCTCCAAAACAAGGTCTACAGAGGTAGGTCAAGGCACTTATGGCGTACATCAAGCCCCAAGAGCAGGTATGAAAACTTTCCACTTTTCTTTTGAACATGATATTAGGAGAGCGCTAATGATAAACTCCTATTTATTACGAGGATAAAGGAGATATCCAAGTTGGTACAGGTTTATGTTGATGATATTATTTTTGGATCTACCAAGCCTTCTATGGTGAAGGATTTTGAAGACCTTATGCAAAAGGAATCCAGATGAGTTTCACAGGGTTAAATCACTTTCTTTTTGGGGCTTCAAAGTCAAGCAAACGAACTGCTGGTATTTTTCCAAGTCAAGACAAAATATGTTAAAGAGATTCTCAACAAATTTGACTTTAGAACCATTAAGCCAGCATCTACCCCAATTGAAGCTCATAAATCTCTTGGAAAAGATGAAGAGGATGAAGATGTTGATGTACATCTTTATCGGTCTATGATTGGGTGTCTCATGTACTTAACTGCTTCAAGACCAGACATAATGTTTGCTGTTTGCTCTGTGTGCAAGGTTCAAGTTCACTCAAAAGTTCTCACACATGGAGCTGTCAAAAGCTCTTTAGGTACCTCAAGACATCAACCAAAAGTGGGTTTTATGGTATCCTAAGGATTTACCTTTTCATTAGAACATTTTCAAGACAGTGACTATGCTGGGGACAATCATGAGATACGATCAACTTCAGGAGGATGTCAATACTCGTGGAAGAATACTCGTCCTTGGCAATGACGAACCAAACAATTGTGGCTAACATCTACAAGAGGCAGAATATGTTGCAGCTAGCAAGTTGTTGTCTCAGTACTTGGATGCAAAATCAACTGCTAGAATTATGGATTTAACTTCATGAATACTGAAATCCATATAGACAATGAGAGTACCATATGCATTGTGAGGAATCCTGTTCTTCACTCAAAGACTAAGCATATTCAGATTCGACATCACTTTATCCGAGATTGTTATGAGCAGAGGCTCATTAATGTGTCAAGGTACATACTGGATGAACAATGTAGCAATTTACTCACCAAAGGCTTTGACTTGGCAAGATTTAACTTTTTGGTGGTAAACCTGGTAGAAGAGACCCCCATAAACGTGTGAAGGGGAGGACTACATGTAAAGTACTGGTATTCAAGTGACGTGGTTTGCAGAGATATTTTGTCACGCTTACGGGGAGGATATGGATGGTTGTTCAGAGTTTTAATGATTTGAAGAGATATTTTGAAAAATTACAGGGTTGTGTTTGACAAATTTGAGTTGGAAAGCTTTTTAGGTTGAAAGTACTGCTTTGCCACCTCAAAGTACTGCTCGTCTTAGAAAGTACTGCTTAGACAACTAAGTACCGTTCTAAACTCGGTTCAACGTCAAACACGTTTTTGAGATAAAAACGATTTTACAACGGTAACTTTCTTGTTAAACCGTAGCAACCTATAAATGCTCAACTGAATTGCATTTTTCTCTCATTTCATTTCTTTTTATTCACAATTTTTTTAAATACAACCTCCGACGCACATCAATTTCATATCAAATGGCCAATATTCGCACCTGTAACAAACATAACATGATTGCTTGTGTGGAGAAGACTGAGCATAATGCTGATTTTCATCAAATCATTGATTATCTCACTGGATGCTCAATTAACTATTCTTTGTTAGTTGATCCTGATCTAATTGGTCCGTGGCTTCAACAATTTTGGGCTACAGCTTCTCTAAGATCAATTAATGAAGTGCCTCATATCCCAATAGTAGCTAGAAACAAGTTTTGATTCAGAGAAACCATTCGGAGCTTAATCTACTATTCGATGATGCTGATGGTGTTGATTGTTTTCCGAAGCAAGTTATTTGGGACTCGCTAAGAGATATTGGCTATGAGGGTAATTTGACACAACTTACTTTTTCTAAACCTCTATTTAGTCCTCAGTGGAAGTATTTAGTCATTGTCCTTTATGGGGGGGGAGCACTGTCTATAGTCCGAAGAGTTACATCATGGGAACAATTTGGGACTAACATCGCATCAGCTCTGGTAGGATGAGCAACAACCAAGTCAATTTTCTTTGATGATTATGAATGGAATGCTAGGACATATTGCCAATGGTAAACCTTTTCTCATGTATCCTAGATTCATTCAACTGTTTTGAACAAAGCAATTAGAAGGATAACAGACCTCAGAATTTTCTACCATCAGATTACTCTCCCTCTAAAGGCTTTACTTTTATGAGAAAGATAGGCCTAAGTACCTAAGGTCGGATTACACCTATACTTCACCAATGTTAGATGTCATAACAGCAATATAGCATAAGGAAGCACATAGTAAGAGTACCATTCTCGGGCTGTAAAGGTCTACAAGGGATGCTCAGGGTACCCCTACTCAAAGTGCGGCTTCAAGCTAGTATTTTTCCAAGGTACTTGGCCTAAGCTCCAAGGTGCTGCTGATATCCACACTCTCCAATGATTATACTCCCACAGAATGAGTCCACAGACATATTGTGGGGTGGGGGGGGGGGGGTGGGGGGGGGGGGAGGAGATGAGGGACTTGGATATATAGCTTTAAACAGGGAGGTTAGTAGGCTCAAGAAACAAAAAACTTATCACAAGCCAAACAGATTCCACAAGCTAACGGCCAAACTCAGAAACGCCAAAGGGGTAAAACCATTGGTCAAACATCACATTCTTTGGGTGAAAGTCAGTAAGCTAGGAAAAGAGGGAAAGCAGCAACAGAAGAAGGTGTCTTCAGTCAAACTGTGGATGAATCAAGATGAATGTATTTGTCTGAAGAGAAGATCATGATCAGATGACCATAACCATACAGCCTTTGGTTATAAGATTTTGCTTGACTTAGAAGAAAAGTGATGAAAACAGAACGGGTGGGGGGGGGGGGGGGGGGGGGGGGGGGGGGGGGGGGGGTGATTATTAAGAGAGGAAGAAAGGATACTTCTATGTAAAAGTGGGATACTGAAGAATTGGATTTGAGAGGATATAAAGTACGGTAGACAAAGTGCTGTTACTCAAGGACTTTAAATTTTGATGAGAAGCAGTCTGTCAAGTCCCAATTCGCCCAACGCAAGAAAAGAGCCTGAATAAGAACCTTCAAAAGATGATGAACTTCAATTGCTGATATCCCTCCAATATCAGTAAACAAGAGGCTTAAGCCATTCCTGGTCCTATGCAATCATCAACCTCAACAACCAACTCAACTACTACCCAAAAGAAAAGGTAAAGGGAATATTGTTAAGAGCCCAAAAGAGAAGAAATTAACTCTTCAACAAATCAGGCTTTGGAGACTGCACATGAGGAAGGAAGTTTGCTAGAAAGTTCAAGCAGAATGGGAATGCAGAAGAAGAGAGAAAAAGATGGGAGATTGAAGAAACCAAAATCAAAGACTATTATAAAGGAACTACAGCTCTTACACAAGAACGGAATCAAATGATGAGCTCTTAAAGAGACAAGAACAACGAATTTACAAACACTAAGGTATCCACAAATGAAGGAAAAAGGTGGGGGGGGAAAAAGAGAGGGAAGGGGGGGGGGAACTGTATGATAAAGTTCAAGAATCCATCAAAGATTCTCTCAAGGATTTTATTCCAATAGGTTCAGAAAAAGAAAAGCAGATGTTACAGGAGAGAGATGCAAAGAGACTCTTAAGGAAGAGAAAAGCTACAGTTACAAAAGAACAGCCAACAAAGAAGCTTAAATTGAGGACATAGAAAATTGATGAGCTCAAAAACTATCTTAGGATTGTAGACTTTGAGAAGAGTGCACAAGATAGAGAGTCACTGGAAGCAATCTTTTAAGATTCAGAATCAAGGTTTGACTCACCCGATGAGAGTATCTCATCATTTATAGAGCAAATAATCATTTCAGAGCTTTCAACACTCTGTGGGAGATACTGCACATTTTGGATAGACAGGATCTATATCATCTATATCCAGTTGTACAAGACTATTATAAGCATATTCCACCAACTGGGTTAGGATTGATACTTTTGGGTGATCTTACAACCATTTGGGAGACGTCTGCAACAAGTGATGATGATTTCTAGAAGAATCAAGAAGATGGGAATTATAAGAATGGCGAATTAATGAATCTTCGGGAGTACATACATTAGAGTTAGAGGATGGTACAATGCTTCATATGCTGGCAGAAAGAAGATATCCTCTATCAAGAGAGCTGATGATCAGATAGCTAGACCATGGAAGGAAGTTTGAAGATTGAGAGTGGAAACAGCTATCGCATTGATACATCTGTTTATTTTAATGGAATAACTGAAAGATGGTTATGAATTCATAAACAACTAGGAGTATTAGTTATCAAATTTTCTTTGAAAGTAACATATCTTGTTTTGATAAAAAGACTTAACTGTGAACAAGCAGTACCTTATTCAAAGTACTGCTAGTTTAAAACAAACAGTACTTTATTTTTGACATACTGCCTAGTTTTAAAAAGTTGTTTTTTGAAATATTTTGAAGTATTTGAGTGTGCCAAAACATTTTTTAAAAAGCACAATATTTTTCAAAGTTTTGAGAGTAACACCTGATGTTAGTGCTTGCACTACATGACAAATGGTATTCAACTCACCATGTCTAACAGACAAGAAAGAGTTTGATTCACCATGAGGGTACGGCTCTGGTGTGATCTTCAAATCCCGTTTAGCTTTTTAATAGTTTTGCTCAAAACTTATATTCTTAACTCCACCAATATTTATTAACTGAGAGTTGGCTATCCTAGCAAACGTCTAATAGGATAAAGACTTATCAAATCCGATCATGGTTGTAATGACTTCCAAAGCATAGAGTATTCAACACACTATGATTGATGTTCTGAGTGTTTAGTGGTTTTCAGTTCTCCATGGATTATTACCTCTTTACAGGTACAAAGAACTAACTAGCCCAAGAGTGAAGGCAACTTGGTAAAGGCTGTTAGTTCACATAAAGGACCCGAACAAGAACTTTCGGTCACTCGAAGATTCAAGACAAAGCAGCTCCAAAAACAATGTTATTAATGTTTATTAATGTATACGAGGCCAATTATGGTAAAAACCAAAGAAGAAAGCCCCTCAAGGCAAATCCTAGTTCTATAAATACACCTAGTTTAGTCAAAATTAGGTTAGCTTCTCCATTTTATTTTTCATCTTAAGGGTTTGTAGCCACTATTTTTTTTCTTTCAATCAAAAGTTCTTTAATGTTTAATCTTTTGTGCCATTGATCTTGTGCTTAATCCATGGAATGATCTAGGGATCCTACAATTGGTATCAGAGCCTACAAGATTGATGTATTGATTTGGTTTTGTATTTTTTTCTATTGATTTCGATTTTTTTTTTGTTTTTGATTATTTATTTGTTTTTGATTCTTGATTCAAAGATGGTTTATGTTTAATCTAATATCACTCAAACCATCTTGTTAGCAATCAAAGATCTCGTGATTTTCTTTTGTTCATTTTTTGTTCGTGTATTGTTAAGCAAAAAAAAAGGGGGTCTTTGAATTCGTGTTTTTGTGCTCACCGAACGAGTCAATCGAACAAGAGAACCGAACGAAGGGAAAACAAGAGGACCGAACGAGTGGAAAACAGTGACAATCGAACAAGTGGACTCTCTTTGAACCGAACGAGCGACCACCAAGGACGATCGATCTAGACAACCGAACAAGAGAATCGATCAAGCCAATCGAACAAGTGGATCGAACAAGCCATTCGAACAAGGGATCGAACTAGGGGAAATCTTAGAGGATCGAACTAGAGGTTCGAACAAGGGATCGAACTAGGGGAAATCAAGGAGGATCGAACGAGGGGTAAACAAGGAGGATCGAACGAGTTGAAGATTCAAGGATCGAACAAGCAACCTCCAAGAACAATCGAACGAGTGACCTCCTACATCAACCGAACAAAACGATCGAACAAGCAATCGAACTAGAGGTTCGAACTAGATTTTGTTTGGGATCGAACGAGCAAATCTCTTTGAACCGAACAAGCTTTAAGACACTAGAACTAAACTAAATAATCAAACAACAACAAAAACATAAACACAAATCAAACATTTCAACAATCACTTGAGATCCGTTCATTTCTAACCAAACTTAAAATGGGATCCAATGAAGAAACAAATGCCAGCGGGTATCCCCGATATCGTACCACTATGTGGGTTGAAAGTGACTACGACTCTTGGAAGATTCGTATACACAGGTACATTCGAACGGTACTCGAGGATCGGCTATAAAATCAAGAACAACGAAATCGGCGGGAAAGTAAAACTTCCCTACTTTGACAAAAACATTTTCAGCTACACCGGTTGGTTTGGAAATTGTACGGTCGGCTAATTCTAATACCATTTTTGTTTCGGTTAGGCCTGAGAGTTGAAGCTTTTTCCAAATGGATAAAGGCATGAGATTGATACTAGCACCTAAATCGGCAAGGGCTAAGTAACTATCGAACTCTGAAAAATCACATGGAATGAGAAATCGACCGGGGTCACCTAGCTTTTCTGGAAGCTTTTTAAGGACAACCGCACTACAATTTTCATTCAAAGGTGTTTTGGTCAATTCGATCAACTTGTCTTTGTTATTAAGCATCTTTTTGAACATCGGAGCAAACTTTGGCATATGAATGAGAGCATCCGCGAAACTTAGCTCAAAGTGAAGATTACGGAAGATTTCCATAAACTTTGAAGCTAGGATATCATCCTTTTCACGAATTTTCTCTTTTGCAAGTCTTGAAGGGTAAGGCAAATTAGGTTTGGCTTTGTTGGCAACGAAAGAAGGTTCTTTGATTGGTTCTTTGTCTTTGGTATGTTCATGGACTAATGGAGGAGGTTGGATGTCTTCGGCGCTCGGTAGCTCCGTATCCTTTGTCACCTCAATTTCCTTTTCCACCACCGGTGGTGGAATCGGAGGTCCATCGTATGAGGCACCACTACGAGTAGTAATTGCCTTGGCTTCGTTCCTAGGGTTTGGAATGGTATTGCTAGGTAAAGAACTTGAACTTGAAGCTTGGTTGGTATTGCCTAAATCATCAAACTTGGTGCAAAGGCTTGTTAACAAACTTGTAACATTTGCCATTTGATTTTGCAAACCTTGATTTTGATTTTGCACATTCTTTAATATCGCATCATTTGCTTTGACGTAGCTTTCAAAATCCGTTTTCAAAACACTATTTTCTGGAGGTTGGTAAGGTTTAAGAACTTGATTGATTTGTGGTTGATTTGGTTGTGTTTGTGTTAGGTTCACATTAATGGACCCTAAAACAAAAAAGCTTCGAGTCACTGAGTTTAGCTAGACAAAAGTCTAGCTCGAAAGACTATGTTATTTAATGTTTATTATGTATAAGGGCCAAGATGTAAAAAGCCCAAATAGAAAGCCCTAAAAAGGCAAAACCTTGTAAGTATAAATAGACCTAGTCTTAGTCAAAATTAGGTTAGCTACTCATTTTCATTTTTCCATCATATAGAGTTTGTAGCCACTCTTTGTTTCATTCAATAAAAAGTTCTTTAATGTTTAATCTTTCTTTTTGCCATTGATCTTGTGATTTTCAATCATGGAATGATCTAGGGATCCTACAATTGGTATCAAGAGCCTACAAGATTGATGTATTGATTTGATTTGGTTTGTATTTTTTTCTTATTTCCTTCTTGATCTCGAAAATATAACAAAAAAAGGGTTATGATTAGTTGTTTTGTTTTGTTTCTTGGATTCAAAATAAGATGGTTTATGTTTAATCTAATATAATCAAACCATCTTGTACAAATCAACGATCTAGTATTTTTTCTTTGTTCTCGTTGGGTTTTGGTTCGAAAAAAGTGTTAAAAAAAGTCGTAGCGATCGAACGAGTTCTAGCTGTTTCGATCGAACGAGTGGAATTCAAGATTGATCGACGAATAACGAGTGAAAATTCAAAGTAGGACCGAACGAGGGGAAAACAAAAGGATCAAACAAGCGTCATCGAACTAGAAGGATCAAACTAACGGTTCGAACGAGTCGATCGAACAAAACCTTCGAACAAAGGATCGAACTAGAAGGATCGAACAAGCGATCGAACGAGTGTTCATTTCAAGGCGAATCGTAACGTGTGGATTCGAACGAGTGGATCGAACGAGTGGATCGAACGAGTGGATCGAACAAGGGATCGAACGAGACAATCGAACAAGACGATCGAACGATACGATCGAATGAGACGATTGAACGAGAGATCATCGAAATCGACTAGACGGATTCGAATAGACGACCGAACAAGCAAAAATAATTTTTGTGTCGGATTGTTCTGAAATTTTTATACCAGCTCGAAAACGGCCCAACGGTCAAGACTCTTCCTCTTTGAGTAAGAGCCCTGTCATTTTTTGGCCATTCGGAGTCATTTAGGCCCTCAAAACTGCATTTTACTGTTTAAAAATTACCCGAAAATCACAAACCTCACACCAAGTCATCAATCAACAATCACTTACGATCAGATCATTACTAAACAAACTTATTCAATGGCATCCAATGAAGAAACAAATGCCGCAGGTACCGATACTCGTCCTCCTATGTTGGTGTAAGTAACTACGATTATTGGAAGATTCGTTATACACAGGTTACATTCGAGGCATAACCCAATGGCAAGCAGATATGGAAATCTTTCCAGAATGGCCTTACACACTCACTTTGATCACTGATCCTTCCACCTACTGATTCTGCTGCTGTGCCTGCACCGAGGAAAAAAAAACTTTGATTTGAATTCAGTGAAGGAAAACAAACTTGGATGGCTATACTCAGCTGAAATTCATTCTTAGTCAAGGTCTTCCCCAGACACATCTTCAACAACCTCAATCAAACAAGCACTGCAAAGGAAATTTGGCCGGATATGTGAAGATTGCTTATGCAAGGATCAGGTAGGACTATTAACAAGAGAAGGAAGATCTGTTTGATATGAGTCAGAACGCTTTCGTGGGCGATTGGAAACGAATCAATCATGACTTCTTTGTGCGTTTCCACAAGCTTGTGAATGACATGAAGCTTACTCTGCCAATATTCCAACTCATCAAATGAACACCAAGTTTGTCAACAACCTTCCGGCTTATTGGGGAAAGTATGTGACTAATGTCAAACAGAACATGGATATCTCAACCACACCTTATGTTCAGATCTATACTCATCTCAAAGCCTATGAGCCTCATGCCAAAAAGACTCTCAAGAAACAGGAGCAGTCTACAAGTATTGTTGATCCACTGGCCTATGTTGCTCACACCACATCTGCACCTGCTCTTTCATCACCCTCAACTCCTAGTCCTCAACCTACTGCTCAGTCTCCGAATGACGCTTTGATGGCCACTATGACTCAGATTGCTAATCTCTTAAGTGGTTTCCAAAAGCAGTTTCCACCCACCAACAACCAGCTCCGGACTTCCTCCAACTCAAGGACTCATGCTACGGTGCATGATGGTCACATTGTTACTGAACCAGTTCAGAGGAAGGCTCCAGGTAATAATGGTAATACAGGTGCTCGAGGCAAGAAGGTGATATGTTACAACTGCAGAGGAGAAGGACATGTGGCTAGGCAGTGTAAAGAACCCAAGAGAAAGATGGACCTCTCAATACTTCAAAGATAAAGCTTTACTGATGAAGCTAAAGAGAAAGGAGATGTGTTAGATGCTGAAGCTGAGGCATTCGCTGATGTGGATATGCATCCGCACATTATGAACTAAAACCTCAACTGACTACAACAAACCATGTTTCAAGCCAATCACGAGGATGCATATATGACTAAGACGGTGGGATGGAAGGCCCTAATGCTGCTGATCGCTTTCATGGCCAAATTGTCATCCACCAGTCCACACTAAGTATGTCAACGGAGGTACACTCCAATGACAATCAAATTTTTTGATAATATGGATTATCAGTTGAGTCAGAGATGCACCAGGAAGAACATTTAGACTCCGATGCTGAGACTGAGATTGATGACAATACGATCCCGTATCATCAGTATCATCTTCTTGACACCGAAGCCCAAAATGTTCCGACTGAGGTATCTGCTGACACATCTGATAAGATCTATGATTGACATTTAATGACTTAGCAATACCCAACTAGCGGGACATGCTAAGGTTTAACCAAGAAAATGTTTGGAAATAGGACTTAAAGAAAATGAGCTTCTCAATGCAAGCAAGAAATATGTCGTCTAGATACCCACAAGGTCAAACTTGATCTTGAAAACAAAGTTAGACAGGAACAAGCCCTAGTGATTCAGCGTAATAAGCGTAACGCTGAACTTGTGCAAGAAATCGATTTGCTTAAATCCACTCTTTCAGGAAAAGAAAAATCAATTGCATTTTTACAATCTGAAAAGAAAGGCAGGTTCCAAAGGGATCTCTGGTATTTTTGATTGTTAACTAACCGGAACCCTTCAGGGCATCCTATCACCGTAAATGTTTGTGTTATCGCAGGTAGTACAAATTGTTCTATGGTATCTGGATTCTGGATGCTCAAGACATATGACCGGTGATCGTGCGCGTCTTATCAACTTTGTAGAAAAGTTCATTGGTACTGTGCGATTTGGCAACGATGAATATGCAGCAATCGTTGGCTATGGTGATTATAAACTGGGTGACACTATCATCTCTCGAGTCTATTATGTTGAAGGACTCAAGCACAACCTATTCTCAGTAGGACAGTTTTGTGATGGAGGTTTAGAAGTTGCATTCCGACAGCATTCATGTCACATCCGCAACTACGATATGGTGGATCTACTCAAAGGTTCACGGACAACCAACCTGTACTCCATCTCACTGAATGATATGATGTCAGCTTCACCAGTTTGCTTGCTTACAAAAGCCTCTTCAACGAAGTCATGGTTATGGCATCGTCGGTTGAATCATCTGAATTTCGGGACATTGAACGAATTGGCTCGGAAAAATCTAGTCAGAGGATTACCCATGCTGAAATATGACAAAGACCATTTGTGTCCATCTTGTCAGCTAGGTAAAAGCAAGAAAGCATCACATCCACTAAAGACGGAAAACACCAATACTGAAGTTCTCCATACTCTTCATATGGACCTCTGCGGACCAATGAGAACAGAAAGTATCAACGGAAAGAAGTATGTTTTGGTGATAGTGGATGATTACACCAGATTTGGATGGGTAAGATTTCTTCGATCTAAGGACGAAACTCCTCACGCGATTGAGAAGTTTATTGTGAAGACTCAACGAGCCCTTAATGCAACTGTTCGCTTCGTCAGAACAGATAATGGAACGGATTTTGTAAATAAGATACTCGACGGATGGTTTGAGAGTATTGGTATTTCTCATGAAACGAGCGTACCTCGGTCTCCGAAACAGAACGGCGTTGTCGAAAGACGGAACCGAACTCTTATGGAAGCTGCTCGTACAATGCTTATCTTTGCGAAAGCTCCACTGTTCCTATGGGCTGAAGCTGTAGCCACTGCGTGTTATACTCTTAATCGATCTCTTGTACACACGCTTCATGGAAAGACCTATTATGAACTGCTGAAGGGAAAGAGACCTAATCTCCAATACTTCCGAGTGTTTGGATCTCTGTGCTACCCTACCAATAACTACGATGATGTTGGTAAACTCAATGCGAAAGTAGATATAGGTATATTTGTTGGCTATGCACCCACCAAGAAGGCGTACCGAATCTACAACAAACGATCACGCAAAATTCAGGAAACCGTTCATGTTGCCTTCGATGAACTTTCCGAAGGATTGACGTCTGTTCGAACCAGTTCAGGCCTCGCACCTCAACATATGACTTCTGTGCCAAACAGTACAGAACTCGAACTTACTGCTTTACAGTCAGGACGCAGCCGTTCTGCACTAGTAAAAGACCCAGAACCACCTAGTGTCCCTCCTACAAAGAAACAGGTAGACGATTTGTTTCAATGGTTTGATGATGATGAGGTTGTTCCGATACCTCCGGTTGTTCCGATAACTCCGGTTAATGTTCCTGCTGCCCCGGCACCCGAGAATGCCAATGGTTCACCTTCCACAACAGTTATCTCAGAAGGCGCTCCTACAATTACTGACAACCTCTTGCCTCATCAAATACCTCTACCAGACACTAGTGATTCTGATGTTGAAACACTGTTCGATCATGTTGACAGTAATGTGTTTGATACCTATGATGCTCCGGAAGCCGATTCAGTAGCATCGTCTTCCAACTCTGTCAATATCAATGTTACTTCCAACAACCAATTACCTCACGTGCAAAAATGGACTCAAGCACATCCGCTTGAAAACATTATTGGGGATAAAGACCGACCCGTCTCTACCAGGAAACAGCTAGAAACCGACGCGATGTGGTGTTTCTTCAATGAATTCTTAACTCATGTTGAACCAAAGACGTACAAGCAAGCCTTAGAGCACTCGTGCTGGATTGAGGCTATGCAGGAAGAAATTCATGAGTTTGAACGTCTAGATGTCTGGATACTTGTACCCTGTCCAGATAATATTCTTATCATCCCGCTCAAATGGATTTTCAAAATTAAGTTGGATGAATATGGAGACGTCTTGAAGAACAAAGCTCGGTTAGTGGCGAAAGGTTATCGTCAGGAAGCTGGTATTGACTTTGAGGAATCATTTGCTCCGGTTGCTAGACTTGAAGCGATCAGACTCTTCATTGCTCACGCGGCAAGTATGAACATGGTCATCTTCCAGATGGACGTGAAAACCGCCTTCCTCAATGGAGAACTGAATGAAGTTGTCTATGGTCAGTCAACCGTTGGATTTGTAGATCCAGAGCATCCATCGCACTGTGTACCGCCTCAGAAAGCTCCTCATGGACTCAAACAAGCTCACCGTGCATGGTATGACAAGCTTTCTGCGTTTTTAATCTAGTCAGGATTTACAAAAAGGCTTGGTCAGATACTACACTCTTCACGAGAACAACAGGGAAACTCTTCTACTGGTACAAATATATGTAGATGATAATTTTTTCTTTGCTCTTCTAACCCCATAAGCCTGCAAATTATTTGCTTTTGAAATGAATCCAACTTTCTAGATTGTCGATGAATGGGCAAATGTCATACTTTTTATGATTACAAAGTTTCACTAAATCCCAGAGGCATCTTTATCAACACTATCCAAATATGCTCAGGAAATCTTGAATAAAGTTTGGTTGTGACTCCTGCCACACCCTTTGACTCTCCAATGCGGGATGCGGGTCCACCTTGATGAGATAAGGGAGGCAAGCTAATTGTCCTACCCGATTTCGTGTATGGTGGCTCCACTTTTACTGTATCTTAGTGATCTAGACCTGACATAGTATTTGTGTTTGTATGTGTGCACGATACTCAGGCTTAAGCCTACTGAAATGAACCTTACTGCTATAAAGCGGATCTTTCGGTACCTTAATGGAACCATTCATGGGTCTGTGGTATCGAAGGACTACGGCTTTGAACTAAAGCTTTTGCAGATGTGACTATGCAGGTTGTCATGACTCACGGAGAAGTATTCTGGTTCAGCTCAAATTTCTTGGACATCGACTTGTTAAGCTGGTCATCCAAAGAAAAGAAGAAAAGTTACCAATCACTCCCACCACTGAAGGCGGCTGAATTACATCGCCCTATCAGGAGTTGTGACTCAAATCTCTGATGCGTTCTATCAACTCCGAAACTATGGTTTTGCGTTCAAACAAAATTCCGATGATTGTGACAATCAAAGTGCTATTGCTCTATGCTGCTAATAGTGTTCATCACTCGCGATCCAAGAAAAAAACACATGATATCCGTCACCACTTCATCAAAGAGCAGGTGAAAGGAAAGTTGTGTGTTGTATTTAGTGGAGACTAAATACCCAAATGGCTGACATTTTTACGATAGGCCTTACCGAGAGTGCGACTTCGCAATCTTACTCCCCTTCTGCTTGGAGTTAAACATATGTTCACAGAAAACTCTGAAGGAACTTACAGTTGAAACTGTCTCCAGGTAACCAATGTCGTTTCACATTGTATATTTGTGTATATTTAAAAAAAAAAAAAAAGAAAAAAACAAATAATTAGTTTAGAGTAGATGCTTGCAGTTTTTTCAGACTGTAAACCGGTCTTAGCAGAGATTAAATGTACGTCTCAGTGCATCCTATTTTCTTCCACAGCAAGAATTTGTTATCCCCGAACCATTTTTCTCATAAACAACTTGTTTTATCAAACATGTTCGGGTTAACCAAATCAAACATTGACACGGGTCATTGTTTGAGGGGGAGAATCAGTATTTCTAACAGTTGTTGCAGGTCAAAAGGACGTACTGTTGCTGATTCTATTGATGCAAGATAGACACGACCAACCGCTTACAACTTCAAGACAGATTGCAGTATCATTCCTGTCTAGGTATTCTAAAGGTCTTGTTTCAATTGCTCACTTGATATTTGTGCTATTTCACCTCGCCTCATACGTTGAGGGGGAGATTGATACATTTTAAGTCCATTCTAGATCTCAAACCTTCACAAGTTTTCATACTTTTGATCGGGGGTGAGAATGTGACTAAACATGTAAATCGGAAAATAAATGACTCAATGATTCTAATTGTCTAAATTCCTATCATGCTGTGCTAAACACTTTCGATTTTCGGCACTTGTTGGGGGAGCATAAGTGTTAATATGATCAAAAATGTCAAGGTACCAAAAGTTTGTGTTATACACAAGTATCTTGATAAATGACAAAGAATCTTTTGTTTCATGTTCGTGGAAGTGATCTTATGGAATGCTGAGGAAAGAGATGTTGTACCACCAGGGTATTCGTATGAATGCTCATGCTGTCTCTCGGACTGCGCCCTCTAGTTGAGTGGATTTCAATAAAATGTACTTGTTCAAGTTTGGATTTCCCAAGGAACTTCATATCTTTCGGGATATATTTCAAAACATCATCAGAGCATTCTGATTAAACTTTCGTTGTGCCCCAAACAAATTTTATAAGCACATCGAATGTTTTTCAAATCATTTTTGCCACAGGCCTTCTACGGTACTTAATTGTATTAAGAAGTAAAACGCTGAAAAAGGAATTATACGGTATAGTCAGCAGATAGTAACTGTACTGACTCACTCTTTACCATTCTATTAGTAGAAATACTATTAGTGTGTTAGTCTTCGGGACATCTGGTTAGAGACGGCGAAACATTAGGGAATCTGATGCTTAGGTATTAGTGGAACAGTTGTAGTGACGGAAAACCTGTCATGAAGGGTTCTATAATGAAATCTATCTAATCACAGGTGCAGTATTCATACTGTAATCATTGATCCTCACGAATCAGAGGTTTAAATGTACCGACCTGATTGCGTATGTCTATAACTCGGTCCCTTCAAAATATAAAAACTTGTGTGTTCTTAAAAATGTTTTTCTGACAAACACATTAAGTGGATTTTACATAACAAAATGTTTTTGTTGGTGACTAAATTGTTATATCATGGCTAATGACGACTCAAAGTTTCCGATGCAAGACACATGCTCATATCCATACCACAGTATCTGAAGTAATCAAGAAAGTTTTCATACAAGGCTTCCGCACAATCTCTGAGAATCAATGTCTTCTTCAAATTCTAAAAGTTACAATGATTGGAAGAAGAGACATCATCAAAGCTTTCAAAGATTCCAACAGATATGAGCATGTGAGACTAAAGATCAGCGTATGGCAAAGTCTAAGTGAAAGGAGATCACAAAGTAATTCAGAGAAGTAAAGCTTAAACAAATCAAAGATCAAGATCAAGTCATCACATCAAGTTCTGAAGATCATGATCAAGGTGTTAAAGATTGAATTACCGAAGCACAACAAGTGAAGTACCCTATCAACATCGAGCTAAAGAGAACTAGGTCGATGTGAAACTTCTTCATGCCTCTCTTAGGGGGAGATTGTTAGGATCACATAAATGGTCCTAAACAAAGAAACTTCGGTCACTCGAAGTTACAAGACAAAAGTCTAGCTCGAAAGACTATGTTATTTAATGTTTATTATGTATAAGGGCCAAGATGTAAAAAGCCCAAAAAGAAAGCCCTAAAAGGCAAATCCTTATTAGTATAAATACTCCTAGTTTAGTCAAAATTAGGTTAGCTACTTCATTTTATATTTTTCATCTTTTAGAGTTTGGTAGCCACTCTTTGTTTCATTTCAATCAAAAGTTATTCATTGTTTTAATCTTTGTGCCATTGATCGTGTGCTTAATCCATGGAATGATCTAGGGATCCTACATTCTTGTTCGTGAACATATTGCCTAATCACTTGATCCGCACAAATCTTAAACAAGTAGGGGACGTCCCAAAAATAATGCTTAACATCCTTAAAGAATTTTTTCTTTTGTTGGGACGACATCCCTTTTACTATAAAATTTCCCACATGGTAATTTGGGATGTCGGCAAACCACGGGGTACTAGAATCGCCATTAAAAGTTATCATTCTGAGAGTCTCGAGCGGAAATGTTTCTTTAATTTCCTTTTTCTCGAGATCATCTTGATGAGGATTTTTTAATCTAGATAAATGGTCGGCCGCGAGATTCTCTGCTCATTTTTTATCACAAATAATGACATCAAATTCTTAGAGTAGGAGAATCTACCGAAGCAATCTCGGCTTAACTTATTCATTAGCAAGAAAGATAATAGAGCCGAGGTGGTCGTATTACACTATGGTCTTTGATAAGACTAAGTAAGGCCGGAATTTCTCAAAAGCATACACCACGGCTAATAACTCTTTTTCTGTAGTCGTGTAATGTGCTTGAGCATCCGTCATGGTCTTAGTAGCATAGTGTATAGGCGAAATGGTTGGTCTTAATTGACCCCTAAGTTGCTACTTACCGCGTAATCACTAGCGTCACACATAATTTCAAATGGTAGGTCCCAATCGGGGGCAACTAAAATCGGGGCTTCGGTTAACTTTTTCTTAAGTATATTAAATGCTTAAATACATTCTTTCGAGAAAACAAACGAGGTTTCTTTTTCAAGAAGATGGGTCATCGGCCAAGCGATTTGAGAAAAATCTTGGATAAATCGACGATAGAACCCGGTGTGACCTAAAAAACTTCGAACACCTTTAACGAAAGTCGGATGAGGGAGTTTAGCTATAACATCAACTTTAGCTTCTGTCGGACCTTCAAATCCCGGATTTGAAATCTTTTGGGGCCTGAGGGGAATTTTTTTTTTTTTTTTTTAAAAAATGCCCTCTTTAACCATGAAATGGCACTTCTCCTAATTTAGAACTAAGTTAGTTTCTTCGCACCGTTTGAGCATTTTGTCTAAATGGGAGAGGAATGAAGATAAAGAATCTCCGAAGACCTGTAAATCATCCATGAAGACTTCTATTGTTTCCTCGATCATGTCATGGAAAATAGCCATCATGCACCTTTGGAACGTTCTCGGAGCATTGCATAAACTGAATCGGTAGGTAAACGTCCCATAAGGGCAAGTGAAGGTGGTCTTCTCTTGGTCTTGCGGGTCAATAGAAATTTGTAAATATCCAAAAAATCCATCTAAAAAGCAATAGTATTCGTTTTTGCTAAACGTTCTAGCATTTGGTCCATAAAAGGCAACGAGAAATGATCTTTATGAGTGGTATCATTAAGATTTTAGTAATCAATACACACACGCCATCCCGTAACTAACCTAGTAGGAATTAAATCATTATCTTCATTTTCAACTACGGTCATGCCACCATTTTTAGGCACACAATGAACGCGGCTCACCCATGGGCTATCGGAGATAGGTAAATCAATCCGGCATCAAGGAGTTTGATAACATCCTTTTTGATAACCTCATGAATTTTTGGATTCACCCTTCTTTGATGTTGAACCGCTGGTTTGAAGTCGTCTTCCATTAAGATCTTGTGAGTACAAAAAAAACTATGGGTTCGATACATTTATGTCAGAGATTTTCCATGCGATGGCCCGTTTGTGTGACTTAAGAACCTTTAAAAGGCGGCTTTTTCTTTATCATTTAATTCTTTAGAAATTATGACGGGTAATTTATCGGTTCCTTCTAAAAATGCATATTCTAAATGAGAAGGTAAATCCTTAAGCTCGAGTTCTGGTGGTTCTTCGATTGAAGGCTCCGTCATAGTAACATCAACTTGCTTAAGGTCATCATTCTTCATCGGAGGGAGATTCGGAGAAGGATCTTCATTCAACAATTTCTCAAGGTAAAGAATATCTCCCTCCGTGTCGTAGTAATCGTCATCTAAATTAGAAAGTTCTTCCGGGGTACGTAGATAAGTCTCTATTTCTTTGAAAATGAAATTTCCACCTTCAAAAGGAGTGAACGAGGGGGAAGAAGAAGCGATGATAGGACCCGAAGGAGTGGGATTCCCACTTGTCAAACAATCCATAATCCCGCGCAACTTTCCTTGGCAGCACTCCTCACAAGCAACGTCAATGACATTGACTTGATTAACCGTTTCATCATAATAATTACGGGAGTATCTCAAAGTTTTCCTGACTTTAAACGTAATGGCCTTATCATCGACTCGAAGAGTTAATTCTTCACCATATACATCGATTAAAGCTCTTGACGTCCTCAAGAAAGGTCTCCTGAGGATGAGAGGAACCCGAGGATCGACATCGTAATCAACGCCAATAAAGTCGGCCAGAAAATAAAACTTTCCTACTTTTACAAAAACATCTTTGGCGACACCTTTTGGATGAGCAACCGATCGATCTGCGAGTTCGAGTGTCATGCGGGTCGAAGTGAGTTCCGGGAGCGAAAGCTGCTTCCACACGGAAAGAGGCATTAGATTAATGCTAGTGCCAAGATTGGCCAAGGCTAAGCACTCATCTAGCTCCAGAAAATCGCACGGGATGAGAAATTTGTCGGGGTCTCTAAGTTTTTCGAGCAACTTCTTAAGGAGTACCACCGAGCAATTCTCATTTGACGGAGTACTTTCTAATTCGAACAACTTTTCCCTATTACTAAGTAAACTCTTAAACGTAGAAGCAAACTTCGGTATATGAAGAAGAGCATCCGCGAAGCTAATATCGAAGTGTAATATTTGAAAGATTTGAAGAAACTTCAACATTTGATTATTAGCTTTTTCACGGAGCTTTTGGTCATTAAGTCTTGAAGGATAAAGTATCGACGGTTTAGGATTAGACTTCGGAGCAACATCGGGCTCCGGAATCGGGTCTTGGACAACCGGAGGTTGGACGTGTGCGGTACTTTTTAAACTTGTAGATCATACCTTATCCTTAGTCGCCTCGGTTTCACGTTTTGCTTCCTTCGGGAGAGGAGAAGGAGTAGGTGGAATTGAAGGTCCATCGTAAGCAACACCACTTTGGGTGGTATTAGGCCTTTCTCATCCTCTCTCGGGTTAGCAATGGTATTGCTAGGAAGTGATCCTGAACCTGAGGGATTTTGATTTTGATATTGGTTCATATGTTCATTATTTTATATTTTGAATTTTTCTTTCTTATTGTGTTCTTGAATCTTCGTAGATTTGTACCTTATTTTCGCGGTTCCGTCTTATGTTATTCAATTTGAGTTTGCAATTCTCTCGCGTAGCTTCATTACTCTTCATGTAGTTTGTTAACTCGTTTGAAGGTCCAACTT
Source organism: Tanacetum coccineum (assembly GCA_026074375.1). NCBI lineage: Eukaryota > Viridiplantae > Streptophyta > Magnoliopsida > Asterales > Asteraceae > Tanacetum > Tanacetum coccineum. The sequence goes on from BQNB010005108.1 coordinate 62,668, forward strand.
GAGCTTGATAATTCGGAGCTTGAAAATTCGGAGCTTGAAGATTAGGAGCTTGATAATTGTTGTTTCCTTGATTGAAATTTTGCCCTCTTCCTTGATTGTTCGGAGCTTGATAATTCGGGGCTTGAAAATTCCCTTGATTTTGATTTTGATTGTATCGGTTTTGATTATTTTGCACATTCGGTTGATTGAAACCGGGTGGTCCGAGGTAATTATTCGAGCGATAGCTAAGCAAATTACGGTCACCTTGCGGTTGGTAGGAATTACCCCCCGAATTATAGTTACCCGTAGTAGCATAAGCGGCCTCTTGAGTGTAGCCATCGGCGGCTGGGCACTCGGTAAAGGAATGGGGACCACCACAAGTCTCGCATTTCGGATTCACAGATTTGACTGATTGTATTTGTCTCATCATTTCTACAAAATTCTTATTCATTAATTCCAATTGTCGAACAACTTCGGGACTCTCGGTAGAAGTAGTAGAAGAGATATTTCTAGACGTCTCGTCTCGAGTTGCTGAAGTGTCCCAATGGTTGTGGTGAGCGGTCATGTTCTCGATCAATTCGTAACATTCTTCCGGTGTCTTTTGCATAAAAGTTCCTCCCGCTGCAGCATTGATGGTGTCCCGATGACTTAATGTCAAACCATTGTAAAACGTATCAATTTGTGTAACCAAAAGCATGTTATGGTTAGGACACCGATCAATGGACAATTTATAACGCTCCCATGCCTCGAATAACTATTAGTGCGGTTTTTGCTCAAATTTCGTGATCTCGTTCCTTAACTTAGTCACCATGGAAGGAGGAAAATATTTTGAGAGAAATTTCATCATCATATCGTCGAAAGAGTGAATGGAATTCCTTGGAAGGCGATCATACCACGCGATAGCATGATGCATCAAGGAATATGGGAAAAGAGACAAGCGAAGGGCGTCATCGAAGACCCCATTTTACTTCATATGTTGAGTAATTTCCAAAATTTTATCAATATGTCTATTGGCATCGTCGCCCGGTAATCCGTGAAATTGGCAAGTATTTTGAACTTGTTGTATCATGTGATGACGAAGTCCAAAATCCGTTGCTTGAATTGGAAGGCAATTGGTCCGCCCCGTCCATCTATAGACGGTTGGCACAACTCCTCCATTGATCGGGGAGCTTGCCCGTTAGGTCTCACCATCGGAGGTGGACCATTATTATTAGGAGGAGGGGGCCCCGTTGGAGGCGGTCCCATGTTATTATGAGGAATGCTCATAACTTCTTCGAAGTCGAAAAGAGATGACGGTTCACCTAAATACCTTCGTCGAATAAGACTCTCGGGGTCTCGAAGTGGAGAAAATAGATTAGAAGAATTAGAGCGAGTGCTCATGCACTAAAAACAAGATGAAAATATTTTTAACCGATAATCGAACAAGTGTACGGTAGTTTTCTAGAAAAACGCACAAAGAAGCGGAGGAGCGGGTAAGCATTAAGCATTTTAAAAACCTTCTCCTTTCGGGTCGAAGTTCGTTGGATCGACCCTCCTTAAATCTCTCTTAAAGTTTATAAATCTAAAGGTGAGCCGTTTTCACAAGTGACACTACGGTTGATTTTTATGTTTTTCAATTTTTTTTTTTTGGTATTTTATAAAAATAAATTAAAAACAAAATATTTTTATATTTTTATGGTTTTTATAAAAGAAAATAGAAAATAACAAATGGTAACTTCACGGGGAAGGATCTTCAAGGCACTAACTTCAAATACTTCGCGTAAATCGTACACATCTTCCCCGGCAGCGACGCCAAAAACTGATTTGAATATAATAATAGTATATATATAATAAATTATATATTCTAAAATAATACCAAATAGTTATAGTATAGAGAGTTTCCCGTTTAATATAAAATTGCTTGAGGACGAACAATAGTATATTTCCCGAGTGTCGTATCCCGACGAGAAGTGAATTTGAATTTCACGATAGTATTTTGTTTGATGCTCGAATATCAAGTACTTTTGTTTTTTATTTCTAATTCTAAAAACGCAAAGGGAAGCAAGAAAAAAAACTAGTAAACAATTAAGGCAACTAATGAAAAACGTTAACGGGAATTTAAAAATGCGATATTTAAGCAAATAAATCAAAATTTAACCCTAAAAATGTTTTCTCAATTTTTATAAATCCTAAATGACTAAAAATAGTTTAAAAAAAAGAATTATATTTTTTTGACTTTTATTTTATTTATTATGAATTAAAAACAGTTTTAATCTAAATTAAATATGAAAAATAGTAAACTAATTATTAAAATTCTAGAAAAATTATGAAAAGTACTATGAACTAATCTAAACTTAGGAAAAATAAAACGGGAAAATAAGCTGAAACAAATAAGCAGTTATAAAGCAAATACGCAAATAAGCTTAAAACCTAAAAACGTCTATAAGAATTAAATGGCACAAAGAAAGAAATGAAAAACACCCCAGGGCAGTTGGTTAAGTGTTGTGTGTGTGAGGTGTGGAGTGTGAAAGGGAGAGGTCACAGGTTCGAGTCTTGTGACCATCTCTTTTTACAAAACATTTTATTTTTAATTTTCTTTTTGAAAAGGCTAAGAAATAAGCTAAAATAACAAACTTTTTGTGAAGGACTTTTTGACAATGCTAAAAAATAAGCTAGAATTAAGCAGATTAAAAGTGACAGTTAAAAAGAAAATAGCTAATGACTTAAAAGCAAAACTGTTTGGTTTTTTAGACTTATTAAGCAAATGGAAAAACTCAAAAAGTTAACAAAAAAAATCACTACTTAGACTTAATAAGCTTATAAGACTAGAAACTAACTAATAATCTCAGCTGAATAGCTCATAAAAGCTAAAAGCAATGCATACTTAAACTAGCAGTCCTAAGGACAAATGACTAATTTTAAGCTAAGCTTAAGACCTAATAAGCACTTGAAATAAGGTATAAGCTAAAAACATATTAACTTTAGCATCCAAAGAACATATAAAAACAAGATTTAAGGAAATTGGTTTAGAAATAAGCTAAAAAAAATTAAAAACTGACAGACTTAAACTATTTTTTTTTTGGCTTTTTGGTTTTAAAAGGCAATTTGCAGACCTAATTTTAAGCTAGATTAAGCTAATGAAATTTAAGAAAAAGCTTAAACAGATCAAGCTTGTAACCTAGAGAGCTTATGCTACCAAGTTTAGACCCTCAAATAAGCTTAATCTAACATAGATTTGCTCTTGAAGACTAGACTTTGAACCTTGAAAAAGAGGCTTAGGGTCTATGACATATATGACTCAAAATCAAAGGACAATTGCTCATTTAAACAAAACTTATACTACTGCATTTTAGATTCAAATCTAACACAAAATGAACATAAAATAGCACTCTAATAAGATTTAAACTAATAAGCTAATTTAGAGAGCTAGAGCCACATATACAAATCACTAATACACTAGACCTTAAACTAGAGAGTTAAATTTTTACTACTTATTAAAACTATCTTATAGGCTTAATTTAAGCTTATCAAACTTGGCTGAAAGGCACAAAGCAATCAAACATTACTAACCAAGGTTAGTACTGCTTGTGCCAAACACCCCTTAATAAGTTTGAACAACATTCTTAAGCTGAAAACAGTATTTAGTAAGTTGTAAAAATTCAAAACAGATTAAGATCTAAGTATTTTGAGTACTTTTGAGCAATATTTAACCACAATTAAGCACAAATCAATAAGCTAAGATAGTTTATATGAAAACTTAGCTAAAATTTAAAGTAGATTATAGAATACTTAAATCTAGAACAATTAAGCTAAATGAGGACAGAATAAGCATAATCAAAGCTGGAATAAGCACAAATAAGCAGTAAATAAGCAAAACAACATACTACAAAGCAATGATAGAAATTGAGCTACAAAAGTAAAATAAGAATTACCTTCTTGTCCCAGCTAAACATGGATTAATTTAGCTTTTACAAGCTTAGATCAACAAGCTCCAGCTTGTTAGAAACAAGATGGTGAGGTCTATAAGCCCTTCCATAATTAGCTTACCGTCCATATCAAAAGCTTAGGTAATTTAGGAGAGGATTTAAGTGAAAATCTAAACTCAGTTTAGCTTTTGAAGACTAAACTGAGTATAAGCAAACTTATGTAGTAATTCAGAGCTTATAAGAGCTTATTAGGAGCTTATGATAAAATTAAACAACATTGCATTAAGGAAAAACTAGAATTGAACACGAATTTGAATGAAAACTAACTTTTATTGAAAATTGAAGGATTACAATGCTTTGGAATGTAAATAACATGATATTTAACCTAAAAGCTACTAAAAAGCTAAAAATTACTACAACTTAAGCTATAATCCTACACACCACACTATGTGAGCAGATCTCTTTATATAGGGGAGAGAAATTTTATTGATAATCAAATTGAGTTACAAACTTTTAAAAAGGAAAATACATCAAATTAAAGATAATAAGCTAAAAATGAAGACAATAAGCTAAAATACTATTAAGCTAAGCTAAAATCCTACCACCTTGCTTTGTGTGATCAAGCCCTCTATTTATAGGGGTGAGAGGAACCTTCTAGCCTTCAGGCCACTCCCTCCTCTTCTATTCTTGGCCCTTAATCTTTAACCGCCTCTAAATCATCATATTTTGAGTCGTTAGATCAACTACACGTATGATTGACCAATGGGGTGTTGTGGGATTGCCAGCGTGACTATAAAGGGTGTCAGAGGTGTCAGACTTGGTCTTCTAGAAGCATACATGGGTGTGGATGGAAGGTTTTACTCTAGTCGTTGTTCATGGTGAAAAAATGAGAGGGAAAGAAGAAAGAGCAACAGTAATTTTAACCCCGTCCTATATCATTGACTTTTGAAAACGGGTTATAAGAAATGGGCTTTTGGATTTGCTATTTGGGCCAGGAGATGAGTTTTGGATTAAAGGATTTATGGTTTTGGACTTTTATATAAAAGGCTAAGGTTTATAGGTATACATCTTAATGGGCTGACCCGACCTATTAAAATGGGTACGGGTTGGTCCGTAAAAGATGGGTACGCCTTCGGCTTTGGTTTTTCGCGCTCTTTCCAATCCCGTGCTCGGTTTTGTCCGTTTTGCTTCGTTTTTGTCCTTTTATTAAATATCCGTTACCTGCACAATACAAATTACAAAACACACATATACAATGTATTTTCCATGCATTTTTTGTCTTTTACGCTCATTTTAATAAGGTTAAATGATATGTGATTAAACACATATCAGTCATTATCAAAAACTTTATTTGTTTATTTCGTGACTTATTTTGAAAGACCGTTTTAAAAGATTATTTGATGACACATTCTCCCCCTCAAATAATGACCCGTTTTCTATTTAAAGAGTTATTGTCATTGTTTGAGTGGTCGAATTGTCTTTGAAAATCTTTTTGTGATTACTGAAAACACTAATTCATTGTGAAGATAACTTTTTACCAATAACAATAAGATTTCTCTTATTTTGACAAAGAAATGCACTGACACGTACATTAATTTGTATATAGGAAGCACGGGTTGTGCTGCAAAGTAAACACAAGCCTTTGCATGGTCATAAAGTAGACCATGCCCAAGAATAAATTCCCGTTAAGAGGTCAAGTTTTCTTTTTGAAATACTTACCTTTAAGATGGTGACCGGGTTGCTATCTGAAATAATAGCAAGCCATTTTTTGGCATGTTTTGAAAACTTTTGAAACTTCTGCTCGAACTTCATTTACAGCCTTGTATCATTATTAAATGACATATCTAAGACCGTAAATGTTATCGATTTTCAGAAGACATGCCATTATTGCTTCTTTTTATATTTTTCTCATTTTTTAATTTTTTTCTTTAGTTTTAAAGATTTTATATTTTTGTATTTTGTTTTTATAAATAATTACTGAAAATAAATAAATAAATATATAAATAATCTTTTTGGTTTTTCTAGTTTTTAATATATATACATGATATTTGAATAGGTGCCACCACTATTCATCCACTTCATTTGTTAATTGTTTCAGGGTCTCCGGCGTAAAATTTCGCATTCCCAGCTTGTTGATAAGAAATTCAATTCTTTCTCTGCCAAGAGCTTTAGTGAAGATGTCCACCAGCTTATACTCCGTATTGACAAAGTAAAGCTCTACTACTCCGTTCTCAACTTGCTCTTTTATGAAGTGGAATCTGATGTTAATATGTTGTGATCGAGAATGTTGAACATTGTTGCAGCATAAGGCAATAGCGCTTTTATTATCACAGTACATTGGAATTTTATTGAATCCAAGGCCATAGTCGGTAAGTTGTGATCTCATCCAAAGGACTTGAGCACAATAGCCAGATATAGCAATATATTCAGCTTCCGTACTGGATATCGCAGCGCTTTTCTGCCTTTTTGATAACCAGCTAACAAGCATGTATCCCAATAATTGCATACTTCTAGATGTACTTCGTCTAGTATCTTGGCAACCCGCATGATTAGTGTCTGCATAAGCTGTTAGAGCAATAGAAGAATCCTTTGGATACCAGAGTCTCCTATTCACGGTTCCCCTTAGATATTTAAAGATTCTTTTTACAGCATGTAAGTGCTTTTCGGTAGGCTTTGCCTGATATCAGGCACACATGCATACAGCAAATGTAAGGTCTGGTCTACTGGCTGTGAGATACATAAGGGTGCCCACCATTCCAAAATAGTGTGTAGGGTCAACGGCTTTTCATTGTGTATCTTCATCCAGTTTGGATTTCAACACCATGGAAGTATCTACAGGGTCACTAGATTCCATACCATATTTTTCAAAGATTCTAGAGCATATTTAGACTGGTTTATAAATATGCCTCTGGGACTTTGTGAAATCTGTAGTCCTAGAAAAAATGATATTTTAACCATCATCGACATCTTAAACTTTGAACATATTATTTTTGAAAATTGGTCACGTAGTTCAGGTGTAGTAGACGCAAAGATTATATCGTCAACATAGATTTGTACCAGGAGAATATTTTTGCCTTGTCTTCTGATGAACAATGTGGGATCCACGGTTCTTTTAAAGAATTCCTGAGAGAGTAGAAACTTCGACAATAGATTGTACCATGCGCGAGGAGCTTGTTTCAACCCATAGAGAGCCTTCTTAAGCTTGTACACATGATTCGGATTGTCTTGATCTACAAACCCGTCCGGTTGGCTAACATAAACTTCTTCGCGCAGAATGTCGTTCAAGAATGTCGTCTTAACATCCATTTGGTAGACGATCATATTCATATGAGCAGCATATGCAAGGAAAATTCGAATAGCATCAAGTCTAGCCACTAGAGTAAAGGATTCCTCAAAATTAATTCCCTCTTCTTGATGGTAACCACGAGCAACCAATCGAGCCTTGTTTTTCAGGATTCCTCCTAATTCATCAAGTTTCACCTTGTAGATCCATTTTAAAGGAATAACCATCACTTTATCTAGACGAGGAACGAGTTCCCAGACTTCAAGACGTTTAAATTCATTCAGCTCCTCTTGCATTGCTTCAATCCAACATGCTTGAGTTAATGCATCTTTATAGTTCTTTGGTTTAACTAATGTGAGAAAGTCATCATAGTAACAAAATAATGCTTGTTCATGGAGTTGGAGTCTTGTGGAAACAGGTCTGCCGAGTTCACCGATGATGTTGTCTAAAGGATGATCTTTGGTCCATTTAGTAACGTGTTCTGAGTTAAGATCAGCAGTTTGCACAATAGTGGGAATAACATTCGAAGAAGAAGATGCTTCAAAACTGTTTTCTAGAATTAAAATACCAAAGAAATGATCATTATTCATGTGTGCAACATCTAAGTCATGATTTTCTTCTTCAACATCGTTAGGAATGATAGGAGATTGAGTTTCGGGTGTTGTTTGTGAGTTACTAGGTGGTGGTGCATCTTGGTGAGGAAGGTGAACCAGTTGATGCAGCAGGTTCTGGAGCAACTACTTTAGCAATTGGAGCAATGACTTCAAGGGCTGGGCGATCAACACTTGATGGAGGGTTGAGTAATTCATCAAATAGTGGTTGAATCAAAATATCCCAATCATTTCTTGAAGGTGGTACAAACGGTGTTGAAGGAGGAGGGTTTGGCATGAGTCCTGAACTGATAGTTGCAGGAGTCATTTCATGAAGTGCGGGTCCTGAACTGCTATGTTTAGAAGCCATTTTGACCATTTCATACAAATTGAGAGACCAATATTCTCCCCTTCAAAAATTGCATATGTGATTGCCATTTTTGATCTAGTGAATTAGAATACAAGCTAATGTACGTTGATCCACTTAATGACTGAGCGAGCATGGGAAATTATGAAGATTGTTGATGAGAATGGTCAAAAACAAGAAGATTTCTCTTCTTTTGAAGATAAAGCGCACTAAAGCGTACACCTTTCTTTTCTTTAAAGAGCGGGGCCTGAAGTGTTTTCTACAGACGCCATAAATCATGTTTATCATAAGTAAATTCCTTGAACCCTTGGTTTTTGATATATCACTCTTTCCAGAAAACAAACTCTGAGTCTTTCCTTTTTAGGATTGAAAGATGTACCTGCACTTAAGTTAAAATTACCTGCACGGACATTAAGAGTTTGATCGCATTTATATGGGTTAGTGATATCTTCATTTGAACCATTTGGGGGTTCACAGTCAACCTTGGTTGTGCTAGAGGTGAATATCTTTCCAGTTGGAACCCACCTAAGACCAACAGTGTTAAAAATTCTACCCGTTGGTATCCACCTAAGGCAAGATCTAGGAGTTTTTATTTTCTCATGCACAGCGGAAGACTTATTAGGAGAAAACCTATGTACTGTAACAATCTGCCTACCATGTTTCTGAGTATGAATCTTTAGTTCTACGGGTTTGTTACTGTTTCTAGTCTTAGGGGATTGAACCTTAATGCGAGAATTTTCCTAGGCTTGTCTCACCATTTAGGACGTTTCCTGTTTCTTTTTAGAAAATTTTCCTTTATTATATTTGAGGTTTAGAAACTAAGTTTGGATTTTTAGAAGTTAATTTTCCTTTATTTGATACTTTAGTGCGTTTTTAGGATACCCGATTTGCGTTTTTAGTTTTAATTTGTATTGCCTTAGTGGTTTTTAAGTCATTTGCATTAATTTCTCTTGTAGTTTTAGAAAACCAATCCCAAATTTGTCTCATTCAAGCATAATTGTTATCAAACCAGAATCGACTTTCCATTCACCTATCGTTGGGGAAACGACCCAGGAATTCAGCTTCCCGGTTTACTACAATTGATTTTGGTTTTTGATAATTATCCTTATTATATATTTATAAGTATTTATATGTATTAAAAAGGTTAATTTATCTTAATCAAACGTCTCAAATTGTTGCAAGAGTACTCTAAATGCACTAGAGGATTCAAGTTCTTGAAATTCTTCTATGAAAAGATGTTTTTCTAGTTGATCCAAGTTTACGAACATTATTCTTGTGAAAGTCTGAACGTCTTGCTCAAAGAGTGTTGCAAATGCCCGTTCAAATACTCCCCCGATGGAAGTTTCTTTTAAGTCGTTGTTTGAAAGAGCTGTGATGTGTGAATGCAGAAGTCGAAAAGATACCATGCATCTTTCCTTTGCTTTGTCTTGCATTTGTTGCAACGGATGCAACTCTCTCTCTTGAGAATTTGAATTCAGAGATTTCATTGAAATTTGATGTGTGAAATTGGTATGTTAAAAGATTACTTTTTGATCGAGCGATGATAGAAAGTAATTGTGTTGTTATGAGTTGTCATTTGTGTGTTTTATGTCTTGAAACTATACGGGATTTTACAATTCTTGATTAAACCGGAAAAACTAATAAATGTTTCACGGGATTTTACAAATCAAAGAAATAAACCGTATAATTTATGTTAGCAAATTTGTGTGTTTTAACTTTAGTCCAAGTGAAGTTTCAAATTTGGTTTTCAAAGGAAAAGTGCTATTCTGTAGAAACTGCGTATCCTGAGAAACTGCGTATGCTGAGGAACCGCGTATTCTGTTTAGTTGCCAAATAACTGCTAATTCGGTTGCTGCTAATTCGGTTAAACTGCCAATTCGGTTGCTGCGAATTCGGTTGCTAAATAACTGCTAATTCGGTTGCTGCTAATTCGGTTGAACTGCCAATTCGGTCAAAACTGCTAATTCGGTCAAAACTGCTAATTCGGTCAAACTGCCAATTCGGTCAAAACTGCTAATTCGGTCAAACTGCCAATTCGGTCAAAACTGCCAATTCGGTCAAAACTGCTAATTCGGTCAAACTGCCAATTCGGTCAAAACTGCTAAATCGGTCAAACTGCCAATTTGGTCAGACTGCTAATTCGGTCAGACTGCCAATTCGGTCGGACTGCCAATTCGGTCAGACTGCCAATTCGGTCAGACTGCCAATTCGGTCAAAACTGCTAATTCGGTTGCAACTAGTACGAAACTCAAACTTTTAAAAAGACAAAAAGACACATTTTTTATTGATTTTTCTCAAATTTTCTTGTACAACTAGTATTACTAAGTCTATAGGTACCTTAAAAATGCAAACTTTATGGTTTTTAAGCCAAAAATTTTGAAATCAAGATTTGTACTTTTTGACACACTATAAACTATTAAATTACAAGTCTCGTTGTGGGAAACCCGAAGGCCATGATTATCGGATGTAAGCCGAACCCAAATTGACACATAAGACTTCAGTTAATAGTCCATAATAAATCTTATTTCATAATTTATTAGTCATGTTTATATTTGTTTTTCGAAAAACCTTTTTTATTTTCTCACAAGTCCAATACTTAAAATAAAAACAATATAAACATAAACTAATACACATAACACTTATTTAAAAAACAACACTTAACAATTAAGTCATGCAAATATCAATTATGATCCTAATTATCTAATAATTAAAAAATATGTATATATTCATATAAGGCTCTTTCGTCTAATGACTCCGGTCACATCCATCGACATAATCGATTGCGTAAGCCATATACAAAAATATATGCCAGATAGCACATAAAAATTTAAGCAACTTTTAGGCCCCATTAAGACATAACTAAGGTCTTTCCTAGCTTTTAAAGTCGTGAATCTTACCAAATAAATTTAATGTCTATGTTTTAATTCTTGACTATCATATTTGCATAAAAACTTTTTAACAATTAACAAGATTATATCATATATCCCTCCATGATAAATTTGCATGTATTTATCATGGACAACGAATTAACAATTAATTTGAACATAAACCGATCAATTAACAATTAAACGCATCAAGTTTGATTCATATAAAATTTCATACAACCTAGAATTCGTCTAATTAATTTTATAACCAATAAAGATTGAAACTTTATACATAAAGATCGAATCTTTATGCATAAAAACGCCCAAAGGGCTTAAAAAATTAATCAAGAACCCTAATTTTGTCAAAAATTATTACTTGTAACTACAAATTCTACACGATGGCTCGTGATGCCACTGTTGGGTTTTTACAACTATTAACCATTAAAACACGAGTACGCAGCGGAAAGTAAACACGTATAAAATTTATAATTAACAAGATTAGAGATGTGTGTACCTTTTAGCAATTAATGAATACACCGTCTTGAATATACGCGTATGTATAAATAGAATACCACGCAAACTAAACAAGTTACCAAAGTAGATTACCTCTATGGTGTGCATACACTACACGTCACCGAGATACGTTAAAATGCTAGTCCTTTCTTCACGAATAACATCACAAACCACAATGGTTCCATGTTCTTAATTGTCATCAAACAAAAACCCTTTGTGAGTTGTCAACCAACAATCACACAACAATAATAGAAATTAGATTAACTATTATCATGCATGACTTTGGCATGCAAATCTCACATATGAATATAAATCAATTTCCTCTGTATAGCATTACTTGCATGTAGATAACATGCAATTATAATCTGCATGTATTAATACATACCTATTACTTTAGGCAACGAATGTGACAAAGGGATTTGATGATATATCGACTGACTTTTAGGGTTCTATGTGTCAGCTATCAATTAACCAAAAGCAGGGCCGGATATTGGGGAGTGCGACAGGTGCTCTCGCACAAGGCCACCACCAAAGAGGGGCCACCAAAAGTTGAAAATTTTGTTATATATGCATGCATTTTTTGTCATTATCCGAGTATAATGTACTAATTTGTATGAAAGAATGAGTATAATTCGTTTATACGTTTATTTTTTGTATTTAGTGAGACCTCTATATAGTAATGGCACAGGGCCACCGAAATCAATGAGACGGCAAAGTGGTTCATTATATAACATAATGACTTGGTCTCTAAGTTATAATAGGACACCTCCTCAAGTTTGCTAGAAACGATACTTGGCCCGCTCCTTCTTTTCTTGTTGTGACCATTTAATTATTTTGTGAAACATATTAATATAATTAATATAAAATATATTAATTACATTAATAAACGTTTACTCTATGTATACGTGTGTGCCCCCATAGGCTCACATATTTCCGGCCGTATATTTATTTATGATATAGACATATCCCAACAGTTTAATGATATACGCTTCATCATATTACTAGTTTTTATTTATACAAGTAGGTATTTGTTATATTCGTGGTTATAGAATCTTTCACTAATCAATTGTGCTTAATTGCGTTGTGTTATATATAGTGTAGGTATTTGTTATATTTGTAATCATTCTGTTGTTCGGATCATTCACTGATCAAGCGTGCTGAATCACTTAATTGTGCTACATTGCTTTGTATTTTACTGTATTGAGCTAAGATTCAAATGTATGTGATCATTCTGTTGTTAGAATCTGTTGAAGCATAATTTGGTTGGGTTGGTCTTGATGAGTCTCATGGTGTCGTTCGTCATCTTCCCGAGCCTTGAATAGTGCTACACACAAAGAAGAACCGGTTAGAAGGGGACCCGAGGCCGGAGCCCCGGGATCCACCCTCCGACGGTTAAGTCAGAGTAGTATAAGCATACAGTAAAGAGATGGCAGAGAATAACATGTCTAGGTAGGATGATCCTACCCTTGTATATATAGTGTATGGATTACGGATACATAAGATGTGAGCCACCCTTTTATCTAGTTCGGCCCATTCCGGACTATACGCCTGTTAGCCTCAAAATAATGAGTCGAACAATGGAAGTTCGTTCATAACTATATTAGGTCTCAGTCATTAAATAATTATACGTTGTAATAGGCTACACGGGTAAACGGGCTCTTAAATGTAATCTAACCGGTCACGTGTATCGGGCGAAAGCCCAAGTAATCCCGAGCCCGGCCCGTAGAAATACCAAGGCATGAAAGCCTCTTGGTATTAAGTATAAATACCCCTCTCCAAGTATGGAGAGGGGGTTGATTCTTGTTAATTCTCATATGCCCTATCTTAGCAGCCAACAACGTTCAAGTGTCGGTGATTGTTGCCATGGAAACGCTTGGTTTCCCGTGGCTAGACGGTAAAAACCCCGTAAGAAGAATACGTTTTCTATAGTCGGGGTAACACTAGCTTTGGCAAGATACCATTCTCGTTTGTTTCTGACGATAGCGTGATGAGAAGGATTTATAATGATGAAGGAGGACCCCGTATAATAAAGGCCGACGGAAGACTTACTTCTGTGGCCGAGTAGTGCGAATATGACATTCGACTTACGAACGACGGAAGACGTACTTTCGTGGCCGGGTAATGCGAATATGGCATTCGACTTACGGCCGACGGAAGACGTACTTCCGTGGCCAGGTAATGCGAATATGGCATTCGACTTACGGCCGACGGAAGACGTACTTCCGTGGCCGGGTAATGCGAATATGGCATTCGACTTACGGCCGACGGAAGACGTACTTCCGTGGTCGGGTAATGCGAATATGGCATTCGACTTAGTACCGGACTTGCAATGCCTCTTACGTACTTTCTATATCCGGAGATACTTACGTGACATGCACGAAGATAATTATAATGGTATCGTTATACCCCTATAGCCCCCCCAGTTTAATGGTGCTATTAGTTTTTGTTATCATATTAAACTAGCAGACAAAGTAATCCACAAAAGCATGAAAAATTTAAGGATGAAGGTTATGGAACACCGACAGTTGAATCTACGTGGGGTCTAGCACCTACCCCAACAGGCTGTGGCACGCGTAACACGAAGCTTACTAGAAAGGTGGCTGGTTCATATACCCTAATGTGCTATGCACGAAACTTGTAGCCTACTAGGAAATAGCGCTCGACTATGTGCTATATGAAATGAAACACAAGGTGTTTGTTTATTTATTATGTCCCGATTTCGGGAAATTTAAACTCCGTACATTAGGGAAGTAGCGATAATGAATTAAAAGTAATGATAGGAGCTAATAATAGGCATAAAAACGTGTACAACAAATGTTTACACGTTTATTTAAGTAAGCCTTGCCCCCCGCCGTCTTCACATCTTTGCAAGTGCTAATTATACCTTGATTGTTGTACTTTGAAGTAGCACCCCATTGTTACCATTCCGCTGCTACCTGATTTTGGGGGTGTTACAGAACGGTCATGTGTAATGACGAAATAAATCTGCGATTTGAGAGCGGTCAAGCTCAAACGGAGCCTAGAAACTGTGCATGCTAACAGTGGTTCCGCAGCGCACATGGTGCTTTTCATTATGAATTAAACTTGCATGTATTTTACATACTCGTAAAATTAAATTAGCCGTAGCCAAAGTTACATTTGATCAAGTTTTATATGTCCATTCTAAAAATGAAATAAGAATTTAAAATATCATTGGATAAACGGACTAAGATTGTGGTATATATGCACGGAGACATTTTTCTTTATTTGTTATGTAAGTAGATTTACTCACACGTGACTTGACTTATTAGTAAAATTAATGTAATATCAGAAGTTACATATACGAACATGTCTTAAAAACCGTAGGGTTCTGCATGGTTTTAGCTTTATAGTTTATGCCAAGAAGTAATGCAAGTTTATGAATTGTGCTTGCAAAATCTTGAAACTTCCGTTGACCGGTGAGCATACGTTGATTTAAAAAATATTGGCAGATTGTTAAACAACCACAACGGTATGGCTACAAGGACGAAAGAGCGGATATCCGCTTTGTTGGGAACCGGAGCTCGTAGGATGTGCCATGCGGGCAGGTGTTCCGCGGCTCATGATGCTGGCCGCTTATGAATTAGTTTTTCCGTATATCATTATGTATCCGTAAAACTGACCACCCAAGGTCTGACGTGCAGAGTGTCACGGAAGGACGGAGTCTATGACCGCGGATACCAAAAAGGAAAATATGTCCGGACGTGCGGAGTATCGCGGAAGGACGGGGCCTATGACCGCGGACATCAAAAAGGAAAATATGACCGGACAGAAGCATAGATAATTGCAAATAAGGGATAAATATGCAAAATAATATCTGCTAAATCATTTTATACGACATATCTTTGTATGCGACGTTTACAAAGTCATGGCTTAATCAAAAAATTATATTGTTTCCTTTTGAAACAATATTCGTTTTATTTTCAAATGAATATCAAATAAGGTCAATACCGACCACTCTTCGTCCACGTCCACGATCACCACACAACACTCAGCTCCAGTTGCACCGCGACATGTTTTTTGGAGGACGGAGCGGACCAAAAATAAGAAGGTCGGGCTGCGACATCCTATAAGGAGGTCGGGCCGCTACATGTTATAAGGAATATAATCAGGTGTTGCCTACGTATAATAGTGGCAAGTGTACGCGCAAGATGGTGTAGTACAAAGATTTTGTATGTTCATGTCATAAATCATAAAATATTTATAAATATTTATAAGTAAATATGTGGCGTGCACATCTTCGCATATATTGCGTAATATAGTTACAAAGTGCGTCAGGCTAGATTAAATTTCCACGTGATATGTACCATGGGAATAAAACCTTCACGCAATGTGCATATCTATGAATGTGAATTATTGGTTTAATATTTTTCTTCTCGTTCATGTTCAACCAACAATGAGAAACAACATCGGCACGGACCAAGCACAAACACAAAATAAATTGGTAGATTTCGAAAGGTGCGACTCGGACAAAGGTTCATTACGTTAGGGGATGGAGCCTTGGCAAATTGCAGATATTGGTTATGCGGCTCTCATGGCGTCCCTATCCAAAGAACGGATTGGAAATAGGTGATAGCGGCTCTCTTGCCTTGCAGGTTTTAGTCCGGTAGCTTGTGACCGCGTATATCAAAAAGGAAAATATGTCCGGACACGGAAGGACGGAGCCTATGACTGCGGATACAAAAAAGGAAAATATTTCCGGACACGGAAGGACGGCCCCTATGACCGTGGATACCAAAAAGGAAAATATGTCCGGACACGGAAGGACGGACCCTATGACCGCGGATACCAAAAAGGAAAATATGTCCGGACACGAAAGGACGGACCCTATGACCGCGGATACCAAAAAGGAAAATATGTCAGGACACGGAAGGACGGAGCCAATGACCACGGATACAAAAAAGGAAAATATGTCTGGACGTGCATAGATAAATACGCAAATAAGGGATAAATATGCAAATAAGAGATAAATATCCTCACCCCCATATCGATCACGTAATCTTTTCAAACAAGGTATAAATATGCAAAACAATATTTGCTAAACCATTTAATATGGCATGTCGTTGTATGCGACGTTTTTATCAAGTCAGGGTCGCGACATAATTTTTGGAGCGGACCATTAATCACAAAGAAGTCGGGTCGCGACATAATGTTTGGGACGGACCAAAAATAGAAGGAAGCTGGGTCGCGACATAATTTTTGGAGCGAACCATAAATATAAAGAAGCCGGGTCGCGACATAATTATAAAGAGGTTGGATCGCGACACATTATTAAGAGGTCGGACTGACCCATGACGAATACATTATATTACACGTTACATATCATGCCTAGCCTTTCGCATTATATTTCCATCTGGAAAGTATGAGTAATGGTATTGAACTGTATCCAATGGCTACTTTGTACCGGCTAGTGTTAAAGGCATGCAATGAAAAATATGCAGAGAAGCTGCAAGATCTCTATTTAATGTATGTGGTCACAATTTTTCATTGACGGCCGACTCGACATTGGTCGGGCCGCGCAGTAAATATATATTTTTTTATTGAGCGGACCATAAATATGACAAAGCCAGGCCGACCCATGACGGAAGTTGGGCTCACGGGCAAAAAAATATAAGAGTCATTTTAAAATAATCTTTGCATAATAATATTTACAAGTAAAGGATAATTATAAATAAGGAAAAAGATATGGATAAAATCTTTTTATCAAATTAAAAAAATATTGGTAATATCTTGTTACCAATTTAAAAAGATATGTATAATATCTTTATCAAATTAAAAAGGAAAGATAATAGGGGTCGGTGCCAATAAAGACTTTGTACCGAAAAGCAGACGTACAAAACAGGTGTCACTTCAAAGTTACGAGTAAAAAACAAAATAAAGTTACGAAAACTTCAAAGAATAGAAGATGTCTATTAACTACAAACAGGTGCTTTTAAAGTCATATTAAAATCACATGATGTTTATTGATTTGGTAAATCAAGTTTTACGCATGGCAGGATGCAATGAGTGAAAAACAAAAATACGAAGGTTTTAGAGTTACCGACTTTAGAAACCGATTTTTTCTTTTCGGTAATATGAGAACACAAAACATAGTTTATCCGGTGTCCCACGGATGGCGCCAACTTGTTGAAGCATAATTTGGTTGGGCTGGTCTTGACGAGTCTCATGGTACCATTCGTCGTCTTCCCGAGCCTTGAATATTGCTACACACAAAGAAGAACCGGTTAGAAGGGGACCCGAGGCCGGAGCCCCGGGATCCACCATCCGACGGTCAAGTCAGAGTAGTATAAGCATATAGTAAAGAGGTGGTAGGGAATAACATGTCGAGGTAGGATGATCCTACCCCTGTATATATTGTGTATGGATTAAGGTTACGTAGGATGTGGGTCATCCTTTTATCGGGTTCGGCATATTGGGTCCGGCCCATTCCGGACTATATGCCAACAATTAGTGAAGACTATGAAGGGTTATGGTCCTCTACAATTTTGTCATTTAAGATACTCGTAGTTTTTAATTTTTGATGTGTAATATTTTTTTTAGTGTTTGACCCTCCTACAATACTAGATTTATGATTATGTCAAGTTCTGTCTCTCGTAACACGATTATGCCCCTAATCAAGAGGCTGTGAGTTTTCATTTCGCAAGAGGCGAAAATAAGATAGTTGTGATTGTGTGACAAAGTAAGTTTGCTTTTATTAGAATTTAAGAAATGAAGTGCTTGAACATTAAAGGTACCTTTCATCGATATTTTATTATGCCCGCTTAAAGATAACTTTTTATAGTCGATTTTTTTGGGCGCAATTGCTATATGCGGTGAATATCAAACTGTGGGCATCGCAACTTGCTTTTTTCTTTTCTCATGTGTTAAACATGGATGTAATTTAGCACCATTGTGTATAATTCTTTCTTTTAATCTTAAGAGGTCTCGGTACGGTATTAGATTTTGGCGTTTTCGCACGAAAACGCCACTTGAAAACGCCACAACCACAACAGGACTCGTGTTTTCGTGCCTCACGCCTATGTGACCAGCCCAAATGATCGTGCGAAAACGCCACACGAAAACGCGAGGACCACAACAGCCTCGAGTTTTCGTGTTTTGGCGTTTTCGTGCATAATTTTTTTTTTGAATTTGAATTTGAAAAATGTAGTTGGAACTTAGAAGGTAACGGCTAGAAAAAAATTTATGGCTAAAACTAGCCGTTTTTTTTGTTTTTTTTTTCAAATTTTACTCATTTTCACACTATAAAATTCAAACACATCTACCACTTTATACCATACTTTTTATAAAACTTCTATCTTTTTATACCATCCCTTTCAATTATATAAAACTTCACCAAAATGAATCGCAACCAATGGATAAACAACTACTTCAACGAGCTACAAATACCGAATACACAATTACCTAATTCTTCCTCTTCGTCTAATCCAAATACTCCATCATCCGCAAACTCCATCACCTCTAATACCAATCAAATTCCTACACGCCCCAATATACCAAACCCATTCGCCAACTTCCAAGCCCCATCTCCAAACCCATTCATGAATTGTAATCCCGAGCAATTTTCTACATGGTTTTCACAAACACAATCTTCTCAACAATTTCAACAATCACAACAATTCCAACAATCTCAACAATATCCTCAACATTCGTCTCAAGTACGACTACAATCGAATGAACCCGGCGAGGGCGGCCCGTCACACAAACAAGACCGAAAAAAGTACATGGCCAAGAAAAATACGGGTAAAAAAATGATAATCGGGAAAGAAAATCCGATCGCACCTTTTGGACTCAAGACGAGGAACAACTTTTGGTGGAATGTTTCATAGAAATATCCGAAGATCCAAAAAATAAGAATGACCAAGCGAGAGATACTTTTTGGTACAAAATTCTCGACGTATACAACGAGCAAGCCGAGGAAAATGGTTGAAAAGTGTGAAACAAAAATATGTTGACGGGTAAGTGGACGCCGATGAATCGAGATGTACAAAAGTTTAACTCGATTTATGACCAAACCAAACTTCTAAGTGGCGAAAATGAAGACGATTTTTTCGCACGGGTACTAATATTTTTTAAAGATCAAAATGGAAGAGAATTTACGCATAGGAGTGCGTGGCATTTTTTGAAAAATAATTTCAGATGGAAAAACCCCGAATCTACGCAAACAAGAAGATCCCGAGGACGGGTAACCGGAGAAGAAGATCCGGAAATGTTTGGAGATGATGTTATCCCGCGTCCACCCGGGGCTCCTCGAAAAGCAAAAGTTCAACGTTCTACAAACTCAACATCCGCCACTTCCGGTTCACAAAAGAGCAATTTACCGAGTTGATGCAAACACAAATAAATTTGGACCGTGAAGCGAAAAAAGAACACATGGAGCGCGAGCTAGCCGCGCGTCTCTCGGTTTGCGAAATTCAAAAAAGAAACGAAGAATTGAAGATACTAACTTTCGACACACGGGGATGAACCCGGCGGACGTGGCGAAGATCGAGGCTTTGAAAGACGCGGCCCGGGCTAAATATTTTAATTTCTAAATTGTTGTCGCATTTTTTTATATGTATTTTTTTATTTAAGTTTATTGTATTTTTTTATTTAAGTTTATGTATTTTTTTTTAAGTTTATGTAATGTTTTTTTAGTTATTAATGAAATTAGAATTTGAATTTTATATAAAAAGTTTTTTTTATATGTATAGAAAGAAAAAAAGAAGAAAAAGTAGGGTCCCCATAACACCAGAAATGTTGGTGTTAACCAGGGAGCCTGTTTTTGATGTTTTCGTGTATTATGTTATGGGAAAAAGTGATGACGTGGCACCACTTTTGCACGACGACTCGACTGTACCTGGAGCTCTGACATGAATAGTGCTGGTTCGTTTGGGCTATAAGAACCTTAGAAAATATTTTAGCATTACTTGTATAATATTTATACGCGGTTTAAAACTTTATAAATATTATTTTATAAAACACTTGAACTATATATTGTGACACTTTATAAATAATAAAAATATTAATTCAAACGATATCGACAATAATTATTTATCGGACAAAGGTGATATTTTACAAAGTGCATACACTTGGACATTAAATAACAAATGCAACTTAAACATTGTTCCAATTTTACAAATTAAACAAAAACTATTAGGTGATGATATAATTTGATAATTCACATTGTTGTATTTATTTTACATACATTACACTTATACGACCTATAATTAATTAGGTTGCATTTCGGCTATTTGTGACGTCATTCTTTATTGATTTTGCTATAATCAATACATTCATTGAAGGTGAGTTTCATGGGCCCTATTTTATTTCTTTATAACTCCTTTGGGGGGATACATGCGCATTTATAAAATCGTTTACATACTTGTTTTCATAACTTACTTACAAACTCATTACATGATTGATTTCAAACTCGTTTATATGCTTATTTACAAACTTGTCACTGCTCGAGTGTTCCAGGTAGGGTATCTAGTATAAGCACATGTCCATTAAGTCACTGCTCGGGTGTTCCAGGTAGGGCATATGGTATGAGTACATGTCCATTAAGTCACTGCTCGGGTGTTCCAGGTAGGGCACCTGGTATGAGCACATGTTCATTAAGTCACTGCTCGGGAGGATAAAAGAATATTCATCAAATAAATGTTCTTAGCCGAGAATGGTGACCTTGAAAACTCACCAGAAGAGATCCTAAGAAGCCTGCATCGATCATTGGAAGGAGATAAAGTTATAGACCAACAATTCAACTTGATGGTGAAGTGCTCTTTCTTCACCCCTCCACTGGGGTTTCTCCGAAAAGATAACGAACAAACCGAGCTCAATGAGTTTATCTGCACACCGTTATACCTTTTTTGTGCTCAAACGCATATAAACGTGGATAAAGATCTGTAAGGGGGACATATTAATCCTACATCTTCCCAAAAGAGAGTGGTCGCACCTTTCCCTCTTTTCTTTTTCAAAAGCGCAAGAAGGTTAGTACCTTTTGCGGACAAAGAATTGAGCTGCTTTTCAGATCAATTCCAAGGTGGATAAACGGGGAAACCGAACTGTGTGAAACTAAAGGAAACGATTGCCATATAAAAACAATATGGACGATTCAGATGGGATGCATCTGCGAAAGAAATCTCCAAACCCACTTAAATAATAAGGATCTATTATGAGGCAATGAAGCTGGACACACCTAGCCCATTTTTGTTTAGAAGCAAAATTATTTTGTTCCAACTAATCATAGAGAAATCTTTTTCATTTATAT
This sequence comes from Tanacetum coccineum, assembly GCA_026074375.1. Lineage (NCBI taxonomy): Eukaryota > Viridiplantae > Streptophyta > Magnoliopsida > Asterales > Asteraceae > Tanacetum > Tanacetum coccineum. The sequence continues at coordinate 84,433 of BQNB010005108.1, forward strand.
CGGCACCATTAAAAAATTTTCTGCGAAGGAAATTCAAAAGTCTCGAAGAACACACAATATGGAGCTTTTATTAAAGCGACAAATGATAAAGATTGGCAAGGACGTATGGACAGACTTGATTAAGTTAATCGACGTCACCCACCAACGGATAAAGGTCTTAATTTTCATTCTTGATTAATCTGTTAGATATTTTACCAATTATCTCATCCAAGCCTTTCTCCATTGTAGGAGACATCCCTAAAGTGGACACAAGATAAGAGAACGGACGTGGTAAAAATAAGTAGACACCCAATAATGTTAGTGCCGCAGAATTCCTCATTATCATTAGAGACTCCATTTGCCCATGAGTTTACTTTTAAGAATATTGATTTTGAAGACCCGAAGCCAAAAAGACAGCATTTGAGCATACGAACTTGGTAAGGAAGTTTTGCTCTAATCCCATTTGCACAATGATTGGACTGCGTCATCAGCATAGAAATGATGAGATTACGTCAAACGAATCATCAAATCGGGATACCCCTTATATAAAGACAGAATTTTTGTTATAATTGAAAGAAAAGATGCAAATCTCTTGCCATAATAAGAGGGAACAAATAAGGTGATAAGGGGGGGGGGTTCTCCTTGCTTCTTACACTTGGTGAAATTAAATTCAATTGCAGGATCGGATCTATCCCATTTGTACAAGTTTTGATCCCATAGAGACGAAAGAAGTCTATCCGTTTTGAATGCAATCCTCTCCCATGTAATGACAATACCTAAGTGGCTTAATATTAATATCGTAAGGTAGTCCGTTCTCTACAGAATCAAATAAGCCGTGGTCAAAATAAATCCACGTGTAAATCTTGGCTTTCGTTTTATGAGCTTGGCACAATGTAAGTAGAGCTTGTTGTTGGATTTGGTGTCAAGATTTGGAACGGGTGGATACTATTGCAGTTTGGATATTCAGTTGTAGCGAAAGTGAATGCCTTCTGTTGGTAGATTAGCTCCAAATCTTAGACGATCTGTTAAAAAACACCCAATGAGACTAATGGTCTGTAATCTTTAACATAACTTCGCATCATGGTTTCTTTGGGATTAGAGCAATAAAGGTTGAATTACATCCCAGGAGGGAACTTACGTGAGATGAGAAACACACGGATCGCTTATATTAACAAAATCATGCTTAAGAATATCCCAAAAAGTTCGAATAAAATCAAATGAGAAACCGTCGGACCTGGCGATTTCTATTGGTCCGCAATTCCCAAAACGCTTTCTTGATTTCTATCAAACGTAAACATACATCCAAGGCATCCCACTCTGTCAGATGAATGCTTTTTGAACATATGACAATCAATATCAATTGAAGGACCAGAAGGACTCTCTATTCGATTGGGCAAAGTGCATTTGAGATAATTCGTTTTTAACTTGCAAGGGTCGTCATATCCTATCTCATCTATGCGAACACCGCACGTTATAGCATGTTGCGGTCTTTTTTATTAATTATCTCATGAAATATTTGGATTTTTCAGGCCTTCAATGGCCCCATCTCAACTTTGTTTTGAGCCATAGTCTAAAAGAGTGATTGGTTAAAATTAATGAAAGCTCTTTAAGATGAGAAATCCTTTCAAGTGACTAACTCCTCGTAGCTAAGCAATTATCGAATAATCTTGGAAAGATCATAACAACGAGCATGTGATAAAACAAAAAATGGTATCATTAGTCTTTTTATATCATCTTTACACCATCTTTTTTGAAAGCTTAAGTGCCTGAAGCTTTTTCTTTAAATAGTATATTTCGTATTAGAATCAATTGAACTTGAATAGCTCCATGAATCCTTTAATGAGTTATCAAATCCCTTTACTTTGAAAACATGATGATAGACACGAAAAAGGGGATGGCATAATCAGTAACAACTTTCGCAGTTTCATAATGATGTGGTCTGGTTGATCGGATAGAGTATTCCATAATTGAGCCAAAGAGCCAAACCCTTTCCTAAAAACACTTTTATTGAATTGTTCCCGTCCATAATGTAGTGGCAAATAAAAAACAAGTGTGAAAATTCGATGCTATAATTGGTCCCAATATGGCAACATTCCCATTTTCGATTTGAGTTGTCACAATCGTCATTCTATTTGTGGTCTTTTCATTATTAGACGATAGTAGACACGAGCCCGGGTTTCGGGTCTGTTGGGTTTGTGTATTAGCCGGGGGTTGGCTCAAGCTTGTTTGTGAGCTTCGGGTCTATTGGGGGTTGTGATGTAAGCAGCGCCGTCCTTAAATTTTAAAAATACTTTAGGGCACTGGACGAAATCACATATTGAGGCTGTTGAGAAGAAATGTTATACATAAGGTGTCACCGTCTATTAGATAGAATGCAAATTAGTTATCTAAACGTTCAACATATGTTTCATATAAGATATTTCTCATCTAAATACATTATTCTTCGAGAAAAATATATGTACACATGTATATAATTACAAATTTTGGGGCCTTAAAATTTTTGAGACCCTGTGCTGTCGCTCACCTTGCACACCCTCAAAGACGGCCATGGATGTAAGTTGCACGATAATTACCGTATCAATAAAACATAACACCTACGGGGATTTCAATGTTTACAAAAATCCTAGTTTTAATCGGCAACCTTAAACCGCCACCTCTAGCCAACCCCGTCAAATCTAAAAAAAATATCAATTTTCGGCTTAAAGCTAACATAATATTGTTTCGAATATAATTCCTGAATTGTAAGGAGTTAATTCAAAATCCAAAGAAAACAAATACCGGAACCACCGTTGAAGACACAGAGACACGTCGTTGCGTGCTATAACAGGGCGTCATGTTTTTAAAATACATATGGCTCACTGCTTTTCTTATAACTCTTAAACCGCTAAAAGTTAGTTGATGTCGTTCACGGTCGTGGATCCGTAACTAAATTTCCAAGAAAATGCTACCACAGTCGCTGCCTCCACCGATCGGACATTTTCGTCACGCGCCGTATTTAAGTTATGATAATCACTAGAAAAAAGTTCACTTCTGTATGAGACCTACTTATCCGTTGTGTTTTGGCTATTTTGAAGTTTTCATCAGCAAACTACCTTTATCTTCGTGTTTTTAATTATAGCTTTCTTTTCTATTGAGCTTTAATCTTCGGTTCGAGCTTTCGTTGCTCGAACTACAAGAAGTATTAGAGAATGGTTGATCCAAGACCGCATGCGGGCTTCGGATCCGTTAAGATTTGTGATGTAATTTGCACTATAAATATCGTGTCAATATACCAAAACATTTACGAAGAATTTAATGTTTAACATTCATAACAATAAATGGAGAAGCTCTAGGCATTCATTATGGTTATTTCATCAAAAGGTCTAAAACTCATATAAAGTTTTATCTTTCATTTTAACCATAATAATCATTTGTTTCATGTACACGTGGAATGAAGAGGTTTATATTCTTGAATATCTTCATAATTTAATGAATATGTTATTATGAATCATTTGAAGAGTTGTAAAACGTTTATATATAGTGAAGTTTATAACTTAAAGAGGTGAGTTATTTTGCATACTAGTTTCTCCCTGCATACCAAGGGACAAATCTTGACCATCCATTTTATTAGATTTAAAAGACATGATTTAAGATTAAAAAAAACATGGAGGGAACAAAAGTGTAAATTTACTAAAACTCACACTACCACTCCCTCATTATTTGTAGTGTTGGCAAATCTTGCCCAAATTGCAATTAATTGATTTTTTTGACATTTTGTACGTATTTTTACGTTTCTTTACGTTTTTTACGTTCTTATACGTTTTATACGTTTTCGTCTGTTTTTTTACGTTTTCGGCCGTTTTTTACGTTTTCGTTCGTTTTTTAACGTTTTCGTCAGTTATTTTACGTTTTCGTCTGTTTTTTTACGTTTTCGTTTTTTTACGTTTCCTCCGTTATTTTACGTTTTCGTCAGTTTTTTTACGTTTTCGTCCATTTTTTTAACGTTTTCGTCAGTTATTTCACGTTTTCGTCTTTTTATACGTTTCATCCGTTTTTTAACGTTTTCGTCAGTTTTTTTACGTTTCGTTCGTTTTTTTACGTTTTCGTCAGTTTTTTACGTTTTCGTCAGTTTTTTACGTGTTCGTCTAATTTTTTACATTTTCGTCCGTTTTTTTATGTTTTCGTCTGTTTTTTTACGTTTTCGGCTGTTTTTTACGTTTTCGTCCATTTTTTTACATTTTCGTCCGTTTTTTAACGTTTTCGTCAGTTATTTTACGTTTTCGTCTGTTTTTTTACGTTTTCGTTCGTTTTTTTACGTTTTCGTCAGTTATTTTACGTTTTCGTCTGTTTTTTTACGTTTTCGTCTGTTTTTTTACGTTTCATCCGTTATTTTACGTCTTCGTCAGTTTTTTTTACGTTTTCGTCCGTTTTTTTAACGTTTTCGTCAGTTATTTCACGTTTTCGTCTTTTTTACGTTTCATCCGTTTTTTATGTTTTCGTCAGTTTTTTACGTTTTTGTCAGTTTTTTTACGTTTCGTCCGTTTTTTTACGTTTTCGTCAGTTTTTTACGTTTTCATCAGTTTTTTACGTGTTCGTCTAATTTTTTACATTTTCGTCCGTTTTTTATGTTTTCGTCTGTTTTTTTACGTTTTCGTCTGTTTTTTACGTTTTCGTTTGTTTTTTTACGTTTTCGTCAGTTATTTTACGTTTTCGTTTTTCATCTTTTTTATGTTTCCTCCGTTTTTTACGTTTTTGTCTGTTTTTTTACGTTTTTTTTACATTTTCTTACGTTTTCGTACGTTTTTTTACATTTTCATACGTTTTCGTCTGATTTCGCACGTTTTCGTCCGATTTCGCACGTTTTTCGTCTTTTCACACGTTTTCGCACGTTTTCGCACGCTTTCGTCCGCATTCGCGCATTTCGTAGGCTTTCCCCCTTTTCGGTCAGCTTTCCCCGCTTTTTCGTCAGCTCTCCGCTTTTTCGTTAGATCACGCTCGTTTTCCCCGCGTCTCGCCCCATTTTCGCCAACTCTCGCACGTTTATGCCAGCTCTCGCGCTTTTTCGCAAGCTCTCGCGCGTTTTCGTCAGCCTTTCCGAACGCTATCCCCGTTTTCCCGTACGCTTTCAGCCCATATTCCACGCTTTCGCCCTTTTTTTGCACGCTTCTCGTCTATTTTCGCACGATTTCTTACATTTTCGCATGATTCCGTCTGTTTTTGTACTTTTCGTCTGTTCTCGCACTTTTCACACGCTTTTCTTTTGTTATTCGCACGTTCTCGTCCGTTTTCATATGTTTTAGTCCGTTTTGGGTCGTTTCAGACTATCCATTCCGTTTCAATATGTTTCAGTCTGTTTTCTTACGTTTTCGTCGGTTTTTGTCCGTTTTCGCACATTTTTGTCTATTTTCGTCCGTTTTCGCACGTTTTTGTCCGTTTTCAGATGGTTTCTTCCGTTTCATACGTTATCTATCACTGATATTATGCCAAAAACCTTAAAACCCTAACCATTAAACCCTAACCACTAAACCCTATACCAAAAACCCTAAACCCATAACCACTAGGTATAATATCTCAAGTGGTATATACATAAACCTTAAAATCTATAACAAAAACTCTAAACACCTAACCACTAAACCATATACCAAAACCCTAAACCCCTAACTACTAGGTATAATATCACAAGTGATATATACATAAACTTTAAAATCTATACCAAAAACCCTAAACCTCTAAATACTAAACCTTATACTAAAAATCCTAAACCCTAACCACTAAGTATAATATCACAAATGATATATACATAAACTTTAAAATATATGCGAAAAACTCTAAACCCCTAACCACTAAACCTATACCAAAAACGCTAAACCACTAACTACTAGGTATAATATCACAAGTGATATATACATAAACTTTAAAATATATACCAAAAACCCTAGACCTTATACCAAAAACCCTAAACCTCTAACCACTAGGTATAATATCACAAGTGATATATACATAAACTTTAAAACCTATACCAAAAACCCTAAACCCCTAACCACCAAACCTTATACCAAAAACCCTAAACCGCTATACACTAAACTTTATACCAAAACCCTAAACCACTAACCGCTAAACCCTATACCAAAAAAACTAAACCCCCTCCCTAACCACTAAACACTATACCAAAAACCCTAAACCCCTAACTACTAAACCATATACCAAAAACCCTGAACCCCTAACCACTAGGTATAATATCACAAGTGATATATACATAAACTTTAAAATATATGCCAAAAACTCTAAACCCTTAACCACTAAACCTATAGCAAAAACCTTAAACCACTAACTACAAGGTATAATATCACAAATGATATATACAGAAACTTTAGAATATATACCAAAAACCCTAAACCCCTAACCACTAAACCGTACACTAAAAACCTTAAACCCCTAACCACTAGGTATATTATCACAAGTATTATATATATACATAAAGTTTAAAATCTATACCTAAACCCCTAACCACTAGGTATAATATCACAAGTGATATAAACATAAACTATAAAATCTATACCAAAAACCCTTAACCTCTAACCACTAAACCATATACCAAAACGTTAAACCCCTAACTACTAGATATAATATCACAAGTGATATATACATAAACTTTAAAATCTATACCAGAACCTAAACCCCTAACCACTAAACCCTATACCAAAAACCCTAAACCTCTAATTACTAGGTATAATATCACAAGTGATATATACATAAACTTTAAAATCTATACCAAATATCCTAAACCCCTAACCACTAAACCATATACCAAAAACCCTAAACCCATAATCACTAAACCTTATACCAAAAACCCCTAAACCCCAATCACTATGTATAATATCACAAGTGATATATATATAAACTTTAAAACCTATACTAAAAACCCTAAACCCCTAACCACTAAATTTTATACCCAAAACCTAAACCCTTAACCACTAAACCCTATACCATAAACCCTAAACACCTAACCACTAAACCATATACCAAAACCCTAAACCCCTAACCACTAAACCATATACCAAAACCCTAAACCTCTAACCACTAAACCCTGTGCCAAAAACCTTCAACCCTCCTCCCTAACCACTAATCCTTATACCTAAACCCTAAACCCCTAACCACTAAACCCTATGCAAAAACCCTAAATCCATAAACACTAGGTATAATATCACAAGTGGTATATACATAAACTTTAAAATCTATACCAAAAACACTAAACCCCTGACGACTACCCTATACCAAAAACCTAAACCTCTAACCACTAGGTGTAATATCACAAGTGATATATATACATAAACTTTAAAATTTATACCCTAAACCTTAAACCCCTAACCACTAAACTATATACCAAAACCCCTAAAACCCTAACCACTAAAACCTATACCAATACCTTTATAAACTAAGATTCACTCGTAGCTTAACAATTATTACCCCTGACATTGTAGTATCACCGGTGATAAATAAATATATAATAAAATCTCATGTGATAAAGTAATATAATGTGACATTAGTTATGGTATTTCACATATAATTAATATCACATGTGATAAAGCAATATAATGTGACACTAATTGTGATTATTTTTGAAAATCTTAACATGTAATCAATATTATTTATTACTTGTGATATTATACTGTTAGTAGGATTAAAAGGGTTAAAACATAGGTTTTACAGTGTTTTAATTTAATTTTCACAAATTATGTTTGATATATGGTTAGAATGGTAAAGATGTTTATTTTTATGTCAAACATGATCAATCATTTAATGTTTTACACAAATACTTATGCTCATTTTATGACATCATGTTGAGTGTTCGAACGTACAAATATGTTATATCACATGTGATACTTCAAGCGAGTTTGATGATAAAAAATAAAATTCTTCGATATTCATCAACTTCTATAAATAAACTATTTTGATTTGGAGGTCCAAAAATTATGTATGATAAATGGTTAGAAAGCTAAGGATATATACTTTTAAATGCCAAAAACGATGAATCAGTTGGAGTTTCACACAAATATTTATACCCGTTTTACGAAAGCATGTGAAGTGTTCTAACTTACAGATTAGTGTAATATCACAAGTGATATATCAAACAAAATATTGCACGAGAAAAAACAAAAAAAAACAAAAAAACAAAAAAAAAAGTTTGTCGAAAGTATATGAAAGTGCCCCTCTATTTAAAGATAATTAAATGCTCGTCACGATGGTGTAATTTATAAATCTTAACGTTTTACGGTTTTTGCGGTATGTGATTTTTAAAAATAAGGGTGAAAGTGTGTTTTAATTAAAAAACACAAAGGTAAAAAGGGGTGGTGGATGTTTTTTAAGGTTTAATCTTATCCATTAAATAAAGTTAAATCTCAGATTAATCCTCATCATTAGATCAAACTCAAATGGATGGTGAAAATTTGTCCCTTGGTATGTGAGAAAAAACTGGTATGCAAATGAACTTTTCTCATGATTATAGACTTATAGAAGGTTTCATCATTGTAAATGCTCTAATTATTAGTTTATTTCTTATTCGATTGTGTTACATTGAATATGAGAATAGATTCACAAGCTAATGTTGCACCTAGCCTTTATATGTTGTACTACAAGTTATCATACTTGCTATTACCTCCGTCTAATATTTATTGTCTATTATTTCATTTCAGGTTGTCTTAAATTAATTGTTCACTTCCAAACATAGATAGATTATTTAATTCGAGTTGGTATATTATCTTTTACTTGAGGTTATTATTACAAACATTAAAGAAGTTAAAAAAATAATTAGTTGTAATGATGATTCGTAATTTAAAACTGTGTGTTTTTATCTGTAAATAAATTTTTTGAGATGGAGGTAGTATTATAGTTTCACGTATCAATCATCTAATAGAGAATAACAAAGCGAACCTTGAACAAAGTTGGTAGAATCATTAAATAGGGTAAGATGATAAGTAAAAAAGATTAATAACAGATTATAAGAGTTCTTTAATAAAAAAGGACAATAGAAGTGCAACACAATTGTGTGATCAGGTACGGGTTTAGGATTTTCGAGAAGGTGTTTGAACAATTTTTTCATATCATAAGTACAAAAATTCGCAGCATAAATTTTCTTTTTTACTGAGTTAAGTTGCACTTTAAATAAAATAGTACAATATCGAGTGTTGCATATTGAAAACTACACTTTCTGAAAAAAAATTATACTTCGCTACCCAAAATTTATTAGCCAATAAGTAAGCTCAAGCCCGTTTGTAGGTTTAGGGTCCATTGGGTTATTAGGGTTAGGGTTGCATTTGTACTCTATAAATAGTGATCAACTTGAAGACAAAATGTTGAGTGACTCTCTCCAGAAGACTTGAAGACAGAAGGCTAAACGAAAGATTGGAATACCACAATACTGAAGACGGATGGACGGTGGTCAGAAGAAAAAGTCGCACTCGGCCTCAATCAGAAAGATTTAAAGGTAAGAACAAACCACCAAGTGCATACCTAAAAGCTGGAGTGTCCTTCTTCACTAAGTTCCCTGATTCTTGGGATTATACTGCTTTGTGGAGAATGTTTCAAAAATATGGTACGGTGGCGGATGTTTATATAGATAGAAAGTTGACGGTTATGGGTGACCGTTTTGGTTTTGTGAAGTTTTTGAACGTTAAGAACTTGGATGCTTTTGAAAAATCCCTTGCGACAATCTACATCAGGAATTCTAGATTAGTCATTAATGCTGCAAAGTACTATAATAAGCAGCCCCTGCAACACCATGCTCCGGTGGTCCAACATAAGAATGGGACGGATCATGGACACTTCAATAATAGGGTCACATATGTAACAAACGTAAGGATGGAAAATCTTACATCGATGCAGTAAACAGTGGCGGTAAGTCTGCAACTGCTAAGACTAGCGCTAATGATGTATTGGAAGACTCTCCGAACTTTGTTTTCTCATCTTGGGCTGAAGACAAAGCTTGGCTCTCATCGTGTCTAGTTGGGACTGTTAAAAACTATGACATCCTACAAAACATATGGAATATTCTTAAGGCAGAAGGTTGGGGAGAGTGCAAAATTTGTTACTTGGGTGGGCTTTCCATTCTTTTAGAATGGCATTCAAATAATTCTGCCATGGACGCTTGGAGAAATTGCCCCTCTTGGGCTTTCAATTGGATGAATGAACTGACACCTTGGTCAGAGGACCTAGAACCTCCTGGTCGTCTCGTTTGGTTACGGTTTGAAGGTCTCCCTGTTTATGTCCGGAGATCAGAGGTGGTGCAAGAAATGGTAGAGATGTTTGGAAACACTCTTGAGGTTGATGGTATTTCAGATGATAATATTCAACTAAATGTGGCCAAGGCACTCATTCTGACACATCGTATGGAGAATATCAATCAAGTTGTTACTGCTAAAATAGACAGCAAGGTGGTAAGGATCATAGTGATGGAGGAGTTATTGTATCCTATTGTTATTGACCATAAGTCAACCTCAGAAGATGATGCGGATATTGGTGTGGTCGGCGGGTCTAATGAAGACCCTGATCAAAATAAAGATTCCGACCAAGATAGTGACGATAGTCCATTTGACGACGAGGACGATTTTACTCCGGTAATGGATTCTGATGTTCCAACTGGCGGCGCACATGGGATGACAAATAGTGATAATGTCGAGGTTCATGACGGGGAGACGTTACATGCATCTAGGGAGCTAAATGATGTTCGTTTTCCCGAGGACAACATTTCGGTCTCTGTTCCTGACACGTTTGACAATAGAGATCACACTTTGCGTATGGCTCAAAATTCTAACATTGGGAATTCCTTTAGTGATGACTTTGGGAAGTGCAAGGACGATGGTAATACATCTCAATGGGGAACATATGGGCCTGCTTTTTAGAATGATATTAGGCCTGCTTCTTCTGGGCCTCAAGCAAACGTATCCAAAAATCCCACTCTCAATTTTGGGCCTAATTTCAATGATAATTTTGTGGCAGCAAGTTTTGAATATTTTAGGGCTGAACTTTCAGATAATGAAGTTGATAAGCCCAATAACATACCACAACAAAATCAAGTTCCACCAAAGTCACAACATGATATCCTCTGTCGGTGGAAAACTCAGCTTTCACCTGATGAAGGAGAATACAAAGAAAAATGATAAGGGAAAAAAACCAAATCGACTCCCCCCATCACCACCGGATCCTTCTCTAGTTCGTCTCTTAGTAATGGATCACGTGACAATGTAGATGAAGTTTTGAAAATAAAGTCTATTGGAGAAGCCCTTGGCATCAAGTACGATAATTGTGGCATGGAAAGGAATGTTTGATTCCTTTCTTGTGTTTGATTGGTGCTCGTTTGTTAGTTTTTTATGCGTATTTTATCAGTCAATTCTTGGGGCCTCTCGGCTGAGTTAAAACAACTATGGCTGAAGGATATTATTAGAGATAAGCTTTTAGACTTTGTTAGTATTCAAGAAACAAAGTTGAAGTATATTGACCGTAATTTTATTATGGGTATATGGGGAAATATGGATTTCGACTTTTCGTTTCGTAGTTCCATTGAGTTGTCCGGAGGCTCGCTGTTAATCTGGAACTCTTCAAAATTTACAAAGATCTCGTCTTTAATTGGCACACATTTTTCTGGTGTTATCGAAACCTTTTTTGTCATCTCGGATCAGGTGATATTGCTAAATGTTTATGGTCCCCAATCAAGTGCTCGAAAAGAGGCCCTTTGGAGCGAAATTTATGGTTTAAATGCTAGGTACAATGGTATTTGGATCATTTTTGGCGATTTCAACGTTGTTAGAAGCAGAGATGAAAGATCGGGTTCTATTTTTAAAGAGCGAGACGCTTTCAGCTTCAATGATTTTATCTCCAAAGCCGGGCTTTGTGACATTCAACTTGATGGTAGAAGATATACTTATTTCAATAAGAAAGGAACTAAAATGAGCAAACTCAATCTATTTTTGATATCGCTAAATTTCTTTGACCACTGGCCTAATGCTTCTGTGACAGCTTTGGAACGTATAATCTCTTACCACTGTCCAATATTTCTTTGCGACAAGTCTATTAATTTCTGACCTAAGACATTTAAATTTTTCGATGCTTGGCTTGATCATCCCGAATTCTCTCATTTGGTCCGGCAATCATGGTTGGCTGATTCAGGCGGTCTCTCGGGGGATGTTATTCTGAAAAACAAACTTAAGAGGCTAAAGTCAGATCTTAAGCTTTGGGCTGACAAGATTTGGAATGAAGCATCTCAGAGGATTGTTGATCTAAGGGCTAAATTGATGGAATGGGACTCAAAATCTGAGCTCGGCCTGATTTGTGACGAAGACATTCATGTGAGAGAAGCTGATGTTTTTGAACTATTGCGACTCAATCAATATGAACAGTCGTTGATGAAACAAAAGAGCAGAATAAAATGGGCTATAGAAGGTGATGAAAACACCAAGTTTTATCACACTGTGGTAAAAAAGAATTGAGCAAAAATAATATTAAGGGCTTATCTGTTAATGACGTTTGGACCGAAAATCCTGACACCATTAAAAAAGATACTTTTGATCACTTCCAAAATCGCTTCTTAAAGCTGGTTAGTTGTCGGCCTAAATTTCAGAGTTCAAATTTCCTTAAGCTTGACTTGGCAGACATGCAATTTTTGGAGATGCCTATAACTATGGAGGAGGTTAAGAGATCTGTTTAGGATTGTGTGGGTTCTAAATCGCCTGGGCCTGATGGCTTCAATTTTAATTTTATTAAAAGGACGTGGGAGATTATCAAAAGTGAGTTCTTTGGGTGTATTAAATATTTTGAGGAAAACAGCCGCCTTTGCCATGGTTGTAACACTTCTTTCATCTCCCTTATTCCAAAGGTAAGTGACCCTATTGAGTTAGCGGACTTTTGCCCTATTAGTCTGATTAGGTGTGTATATAAAGCTTTATCAAAAGTCCTCGCAACAAGATTGGCTAGTGTTATTCATAAAGTTGTCCACCACAATCAAACAGCTTTTATCTCAGGATGTTAGATTCTTGATGGTGCCTTACTAGCTAAAGAATATTATTTTGTTTGCAAATCAGTCTGATCTAAAGCTGCTATGTTTAAAAGTTGATTTTGAAAAGGCGTTTGATATTGTTTGTTGGTCCTTTCTCGATGATACTATAGTTAATATGGGTTTCGGGAAAAAATGGCGCTCTTGGATTCACGGATGCCTTTCTTCAGCCTCAGTCTTAGTTCTTGTAAATGGCTCGCCCACTCGAGAATTTTCAATAACAAGAGGTCTAAGATAAGGAGATCCTCTTTCCCCTTATCTTTTCCTAATGGTTGCTGAATCGCTTCAAGTAATGACTATCGATGCGTGTTCTAAGAGAATTTTTTCAGGAATCTCTCTTCCGAACATTGGGGAAAATATTTCCCTTTTACAATATGCTGACGATACTCTGTTCTTTGGTGCTTGGTTAGAATCCAACGCTAAGAGCCTTATCCGGATCCTTAAGTGTTTTCAAGATGTCTCGGGGTTAAACATTAATCTTTCCAAAAGCTAATTATTTGGTGTTTATGTCGACGAGCCAGAAGTTGTTAGAGTAGCAAATGTTGTTCGTTGTCGGCATGATAACCTTACACTTATGTATCTTGGCCTCCCGGTGGGTAAAGATATGTCGAAAGCTGCTAGTTGGGATTTAATCATTAAACAATTTTATCGTCGTCTCTCATCTTGGAAATCTAAAGCTTTATTTATCGGGGGGTCGCTTAACTCTCACCAAATCGGTCTTAAGCTCCCTCCCAATTTATTATCTTTCTCTCTTTAGAGCTCCTTTAAAAATAAGTGATCTGTTAGAGAAAATATGTAGGAGATTTTTTTGGGGCTTCTATAACACCCCGTGTTTTAGGGTCATTTGCGACGTCAATAAGTTCGTTATTAATTTTTAGTGTTGTACGCGTTTGCTTGTAATTTTAAACCGTTAAGTTAAATCGCGTAAGCTAAAAATTATCGTTCAATGTAAACGGGCATCAAACAATTAAATGTTTACATCAAGCAAGTGTTAAGTAATTATTTTGAGGATAATTATTAACTTTGTTCATTTTTATTTTTATTGGTTACGTAAATTGGTTACGTTTCGCGATAAAATACGTTTAGGCATTCCCGGAACCACCAAAACTTTTCTACGCTTCAACAAATACCCACTTTTATACCTAATACTCAAAAATCACAAAAATATATCTTACATATGCACATATGGCCAGATCTATAGCAAAGGATACAATAAGATATCAAAAAAACTTTGCAACTTGCAATGTACTTCACCAACTAATAAAGACTAAGGACTTCTACAAGTAAAACCCATACCATGACCAAGAAGACTTCCTTATTTTACTCATCTTGTCTTTTGATGAACCTAGACCAAATGAGAACTAGTTACTTGTCATATATAAAGCACCAACTAGGAAAGATAACACATACACATAACATTTCATAAGGTGAAAATCAAACTTTCTCTCCCTTTTTCTTCTTTGAAGCCCACGGCTCAAAAACCCCCAATATAACAATCCATAGCTTGATTTTATAATACCATACAAGCATACACACATCCTTCCTATGATATCCTAAGGTGTTTTGAAGGGTTGGCTAAGCATTTGCAAGATTTAATCAAGTGATTTCAAGATTAGGGTTTTGGCTTGAATTAGGGTTTTCAAGAGTTGCAAGTTGCTAAAAAAGTGTGTAGATCTTGTTGTTCATCAACATACATCATCATAAGGTTATCTAAAACTCTTTATGTCATTCATTTATCATTTTATGCATTTATATGTTCTATTTAGCAATATCACCATTTAAGATACTTTTAAACATGTGAAATGGATTTTTACTTGTGATAATTGTTTTGTGAACTTTTTCACATGTTATATGAATGTAAATATGATGTTATAATGGAAGTATAACTCTTGTACACTCTTGGTTTATGTATAAAAAGTTCAAGTGTAAACTTGTTAAATTAGGGTTTCTTTAATAAGTTTTGATTAAAAGTAAGATTAGAGAACTTGTCATCTTGGATACATAGACAAAATATGGAATAATAGACTTATTATATGTAATACATAAGCTATAAAGTGTTGTAAAGTATTTGTAACAAGGTGTTGAAGCTTATAAGTATAAAATCAAGCTTAAAACAAGTTTTTAACACAAACTTCAAAACTTTCTGTTTTGGGACGAAAATGAAAGTGTCTATATTATGTTTTATAAAGATAGTACATCCCATGAGGATTCCAAAATGATAAGAAACTCGAAAAATGGATTAATAACGAAGAAGACACGCTAATTACGAGTTTACGACGATAAATACTTTTATAAAACTATTTTTATAAAAGTTACTATTCACCATAGAAACTTATACTTTTAAAACATCAATAAATTGATAAAAAATTTATTTACGAGAACGCGCTCGCAAGAATCGCTAAAAATGGAGCTATAACGAATAAGATACGACATTTACGGGTTTTACGCTAATTACAACGTAAAAATAAGTTATTAGCTGTGATGAACAGTAAAAACACTATTCACCACAGAATGTTGAAAACTTGAAAATGTAATATTATGATCACTCGTCTTAATACGAAAGCGTGGACGTAAGAAACGCGAGAAACGAACTTAAAACGATAAAGTTAGGTCATTTTTGCTAAAGGCGTATTTATAAACGTTTTTACTTTATAAATATGATTTCACTAAAACGATTAGATGGTGATGTAGCTATATAGAATTATATGTGGTTTTAGTTAATCAAAGTGCTATATTACTAGGGAGTTTCATAATGAGGCCTCTTCGGGGTGGCGTATCGACGAGTTGTTGGATTTACGATTTAAAGTGTCATAGCTCCTCATACGTCACTACATGACCTCTTAATTATGATAGCCCGAACGATAGTATGATGTAACTAAAAAGGATTATATATGGTAGTTGTTAGTCAAAGTACTTGAGTACTCATACGACCTATATTAACTAGGTTGCATTCGGGCGTTAGCGTGACGCGTTTTCATTTGGGATATTTCATTATCAATTTACTCACTCGAGGTGAGTTCATAGCCCCATGTTTTAAATGATTTGTTTTATAAGTTTTCGGGGTAAGAAACATGCGATGTTTTATACTTTAGACACAAGTGGTAAATTTTATATTATGATTACATGCTGCCTAAGTAGCGATAACCCAAGTTGAGCCCATTATCATGAACTGGTTAATTATCTGGAGGGTAAGCGCGAATGTTATAAATAGATCTATTTGGGATTGACATCCTCGTTCGGGTGAGTCATGCTCACTGTGCCGGTATGCCGTCGGACTGGGGATGTTACGGGTTAGAACATCCATACGGGCATTATGGGCAATTTTACATTGCAATATATTGTCGAGCTTCAGTGTCATGAGCTTAGGGCGGACGTAATTGCATTTATGTGATGTCTGCATCTGTTGCATTATCATACAAATGGGTGATCTTGTGGTCCTGCATTATACGATTTATTAAACCTATGAATTCACCAACATTATTGTTGACGTTTTAAAGCAATGTTTTTCAGGAGGTCAATAGGCACGAGGTGCTGGGATACATTGGTGATTATATGTTTTGGGATATCATGCTAAAGATTTGGTTGCATATGTTTTTGGGAAAATGTGTTATGAACTAGTATCTTTGTACTATTAATGTCGAACAAGTTAAGCTTCGGGCTTTTTGTAACAGATATTTGCTAAAATCTAATGTATCTGTTTTTATGACTTTTAATGGTCATTCTATATATATCTTGTGTTGTTGATCTATGAAGTAACACGCCTCCTAACTCATATTCCGCTGCGAGCTATTTTTGGGATGTTACAGATTGGTATTAAGAGCCAAGGTTATAGAGAACCAGGTCAAAAATGTTTTGCTGGACTATAACCGTTTTCAAAACATTGCTTTAGTGCAAAAGGGGTTGCACGGGATATACATGCATACATACATGCATATACTAGTTGCTGCATTAGTTGGTTGGACTAGATGTATTCATGATTGATATACGTGTTATAAAATAATATGTTTATTACTATAAGGGTCTTATACTAAATACTTATGCAAGCTACTTTTTGATTTTCAGATATTACGATGTCAGATTCAGAAGATTCCATAGTCACATACACGCAGGGGTCGAGTCCATTTGAGGATTCATCAGATGTGGGCTCACCAGGAGTCGACGGACCACCTATGATGCCAGAGGACCCGTATGCTTACATAGTGGCTGCTTATCAGGCTCCACCATCGCCTGACTACATGCCTGGCCCCGAGGAGCCGCAGTCACCACCCCCACTGGACTTTGTTCCTGAGCCGATGTGCCCTGAGTACATGCCACTGGAGGATGAGATACTCCTGGCCGAGGAGCAGCCACTGCAGATTCACCAGGATATGTTCCTGAGTCTGATCCGGAGGAGGATTCGGAGGCTGATGATGATGAGGATCCCGAGAAGGATCCAGCTGACTACCCTACTGATAGGGATGATGATGATGAGGAGGAGGAGGAGCCTTCTGGAGATGATGCCGATGATGAGGACGAGGATGAGGATGAGGATGAGAAGGAGGAGGAGAAGGAGCACCCAGCTCCGGCCGACTCTATCCCACCTGTACACCGTATGACTGCCAAGATATCCATCCGGGATGAGGCATCTATATCATTTCCTCTTAGCAAGAGGTCAAGCGACTTCTTGCCTTAACCATTCCACCACTATCACCACTTACTCCACTATCATCTCCATTACCACAGATACCATCTCCCCTACTCCCATCATCACCACCAGCATCTGTATTACCTGCATTACCACTACCTACTTCAACACCACTCTTGCAGTTACTATCTTCTGACCGCAGGGCAGACAGACCCGAGATTATACTACCACCTCGGAAGAGGTTGGGTATTGATCTTGGTTTGAGATGCGAGGTGGGAGAGAGTTCAGCTGTTGCTGCTGCCGCTAGACCGATTGGAGGTTGTAGGGCAGACTATGGGTTTGTCGATACTATGGATGCTGAGACCAGTCAACGGAGAGCCGAGGAGGTCAGCTATATGATTAGAGATACTTGGGTAGACCCGAGAGATGCTGCTGAGGATGTAGCACTAACGACCCTTGAGGGGGTCAACACTAGGGTGACTGAGCTGGCTGCAGTTTAGGAGCAGGACACCTAGGACATCTATGGTGTGATAGAGGATACTCAGGGTAGGCAGACCCAGATATATTAAAGAGTTGAGACATTGGTTGATGATAGTTAGTACCACTATAAGACTGCACGACTACTAGATCAGGAGGCTCTGGTTTCCCGAGAGGCATGGGGACGCTCCATAGAGGTTAGCTATATGGCACGTTCAGAGATTATGGCATTACACTCTATAGTGATGAGTCAGCAGACAGTGATCTCACAGCTGCAGGCAGCTGACTGTAGGAGTCAGATTATGACCTCAGAGATGCTACAAGCAGACCGCATAAGGCAGGCAAAGATTGCAGCATTACAGACATTTGACCATACCTGACAGGAGCAGCTTGGGCAAACTTTGACATTGATGCAGTTACTACAAGGACAGGTGACCACTCTACAGGGACAGGTGATAGCACTGCAAGGACAGCAGGGACCCTCTGGAGGTCCAGCACAGCTAGTTGCACCGGAGAAGGCCGATAGTAGTTCATAGATCAGGTTATGGCTAGTTGTTTTGTATATAGCCTACTAAGTATTACGGGTGACTCCCGGCTAGTAGGGCTTTAGGTTTATGTTGTGTTCGTAGCTATCGTTTGTAATCAACAATGTATAAACTTTGTTAATGAAATATATTTATGATAATTTCGAACCAAAAATTTGTGACTTAATTTAGTGTTTTGATTCAATTCAATCATGAATGTAGTGTTCCTATGACTACGGGTATCATTATAGTTATGAAAATCCCAGACAAAAATAAAAAATATGAAAATGATGAAGAACACCCGATTTTGATTAGGAGCAAAATTAGATGAAATCAAATGAATAGAATGATGAAAAACTTACAATTGATGTTGTTGATTGATTTGTTTGTAATTGCCCCTTGCGAATTTTGGTTAATTGGATGATTTGAAGTTTGATTTTGGTGAATATGGTGGTGGGTTTTTCATCACAGTAGGTGGAAGAGGGAAGAAGGAAAAAAATATGGTGTTTGGCTATGTATTTTCGAATGAAAAAGGGAAGTTTGTTTTTACAGTGGCCGGCCCCCTTAAATAATTAAGGGGGCCGCCCAACTTACATGGCCGGTCCCCTTAATTTTAAGGGGGCCGCCCACTGAAAAAAAAATTCTTTGATTTTTGGCCATTTTTGAGAGAATGATAAGTGTCAAAATACATTGGAATATACTAGTAATATTATTTAATATAATCGAGAAAGAATACTTAACATTTTTAATTAACTTTTCGTTAAAAAAAATTGATTACTTCGGATGAGATAATTAAGTAGTTAAGTCGAAGGAAGGATT